>CAIGRF010241632.1:40411-56286 GCA_903798235.1 Fraxinus ornus
TTTAAACTTCAAATACTTATTTGAGGTATTTTGACTTTTGATGAAGGATAATTAGTCTAATTGAGTCTTGGATGTCGAAGCAATATAAGAATTAGAGAATCCTTATTTACCGATGTATTGACTTGCAATTGGTAAAATTCACTTGAACTAAAGAGGGTGAAGATAGTAATAAAAATCCAACCTTAGATTACACACTGAGAAAAAAGTGAATGAACAAGGAGGATTCTAGATCTTAACAATACATTTTATAAATTTGATAAACTCTTACTTTAATTGTTAGTTAGTGATAAATTAGATACAGATTTATTATAAACTATTATTGTTATTTGATTAAGGTGATTTTAATTTTAACTCGATAAAACACTTAGTACTCGTGTGTTCGACACTTTACACACTACTATATTACTTGATCACGATTTCGTTCACTTGCGGGAAATCAAACGATCAGTACACATTAAAATTTTCATTTTCATTCTTCTACTCATTTTCAATCTCACATTCTTCAATAAAATAATATTTTTCATCACATTAATAATTTTTCATTCATTTTTAACCACACATTATCTATCAATTTATTATTTCAAAATACATTCTTCCAAATAATATGGCTCAAACACACATTAAGTCAGTCGCACCCCGTAATCTTCCATACACCAAAGTGCACCCATTTTCTGTATAAACCACTTTACGCATTTGCAGCTGTCTCGATTCTTCCACATGTTGATTTTGGTTTAAAATATGTTTGGGTTCATCCCAAAGGACACGTTGAACCATTAATTTAGACGGTCAAATAAATTATACTATTCGTAGTACGGAAAGAAGTAGAGTTTATTCCGGGTGATAATATAAACAATTCAACTCTCATTATAAAAGGAACCTCACTATCACCAATCACCTTACTATTGTTTGCAAGTAAAACACACGCTAATACGTGAATGGCAGCCAATTTGCAGAGCCGGAGACTAGCGAGCTTCGCTAAGCGATTTCTCAGCCAGATCACTCCTTCTAATTCCCTTCTGATTCCTTCGTATTCTTTCACCAGGTATCTATATCCTGTTACGTGTTGTAAAAAAATTCTATGGTTTATGCGTATCAGTGAATGTGAAAATTTCCTAGGAATTCACAAATGGTTTAGGTTACTCGGCTTAATTTTTCCCCATTAATAGCTTCAATTTTATCATTTCCATTTCANCTTCATATTCTTTCACCAGGTATCTATATCCTATTACGTGTTGTCAAAAAATTCTATGGCTTATGCGTATCAGTGAATGTGAAAATTTCCTAGGAATTCACAAATGGTTTAGGTTACTCGGCTTAATTTTTCCCCATTAATAGCTTCAATTTTATCATTTCCATTTCAAATTTTCTTTAAAAAAGTTAACTTTTATTATTTAGAGTTAAGTTTTCACTGGATTTTGGCGGAATTAATATGATTTTTTTCAATTTTGTTTTTCCTGTAGTTTCAACTAAAATATGTTAAAATATTCCTTTCTTAATGGTTAGGTTAATATTATTTTGGATAAGGACTGCTATTTCAATGAGATTCTAAATATTTTTATATTACTGATTTTTTTCCTTTTTCTTTTATTATGTAGGAAAAACTATTTTAATCAATTGAGCTATAAGATTTAGAAATTTAGATCTGGTTTTGCTTGGTAAGGGTTTTAATGTGTCGGTTTGCTATTGGTTAAGTCTGCAAAAATCTTGATTAAGGCCATTCCCTGGTACAACATACAATTAACCTGGCGCTTTGTTTGTAATGGACTACAAAAATCTTACACTAGTTGGGGATCTAAGATCTTTGGTAAATTGGTTATTCGGTGCAAATACGTACGTATACATAAATTGTAAATTAGGTGTGACTTATGCCTCATATCAACTGAAATGAAAAGCTTTTAGCACTCTTACATCCCACTGACTACATTTTTGTTTATCTATTCCTACTTGGCTTCTCAGGTTTAAGACCATCTTTGGTGATCTAGCTGTCAAAATTATGCTAATAAATAGTGTTCAAATTGTACATTGGAAATCGATTCTCTAGTTATGAATTTGATGGATGTCAAGTGTTGATCAAATCTGTTATCTAATTTGGATTCCTAGTAAGAAATGAAGATAAAAGGGAATAATAGAATGTGCAATATTACAAACATGTTTGCAAAACAGAGTAGTAACACGAGTTAACGTGCAAGCCTCTATGCTCTAAATACTTGTATGGAAACAAAAGTATATAAAGAAATCAATTAGCTGTTCAATTATAAGTGAGAGAGCAAATGGTGGAGAGTAAGATATACAGAAGAGATTCAAGCAACACAAAAGGCTAAGACAAGTTATTATCTTTAATACTTCCATGCTTGAAACTTATACTAAACCAATATAATTGTTGTTATTTTCTATGGGCTCGCTTCCCTTACATCTAACATTGTGGAGGATTTTTGTGTTATTTTCCTTATTAATGAGATAAATCTGGTTGCCAAAGACTGATCTCTGCTTACCAAATTGGCCAAATTCCTTGACATGCGATGAACACCATTTGTATTTGCACTTTCCGTTAGAGTACACTGTTTAGGTTTTATGTACTTAATTCTGAAAAAACGGAGTAGGCGACTGAAAGTTGAGTGAAGTGGAGCACAATTATTTCGTTGATATCTGATTACTGTCATTTCCTTGATTACGAAGTAATATGAATTCATTTATATATTTGTTTTTGGTTCTTATTATTTGCATGTTGCCTTGATATCAGATTTGTGATGTAAAAGTTCATCTCGATTTGCAGGAGTGTGCATGTTTCTGTGTACGACAAGAACGTTGAGGAGAATGTCCATTCAACTGTAGTCCCGGATGATGTAATCTCACCTCTATCTGAAGAATACTGGGAACCTCACCCCGAGACAGGGGTGTTTGGCCCTGCATCTGATGGTGATAAACCAGCTATAGATGGGGAACCTCTGAGTGCTAATGGTGATTCAGTGTTGGAGGAAAAGGCCTTTTTCCGTCCTCTTGAGGATTTGGAGATACCACCCCCTGAGTTGCAGGGGGAAACTGAAGTCGGTTCCACAATAGATAAGGCTTAATGTAATGTACTGAATTTCAACAAGTTCAGTGCAGCAGAATAGTACTACCTGCTATAATGTTGATAATAGTTGCTTGTAATGTGATGCTTTTGTTATCTAACTGGTGGTTTACTTTTTTCGCGGACATGGTTTTGGCATCTTTCTTTGCTATGGAAATACATGTTTTGATAATTTTGTTGTGGGGATTGGTTTCCAAATTGAGTTGATTATCCTGCATCTATATGTAAATGTGAAGTGGGAGATTAAGAAACTTAGAACTAGATCTTGTTTGCTCTATGGCTATCTGGTCTCAAACCGTGTCCATAGTTTTGGTCACAAGGAGAAGATGTATTTACCTATGTGTACTGCTAGTTCATGTGATTTGTTACGCCTTGAAAAACTAGGACCCAAGAAGGGACCCAAGTGGCCTACGTGGCAAACAGTTTTGGGGCATGTCTCATACGTTGGAATAGGGCAATCCAGCTACATGTAGGCGAGTTGATCCAGGTTCGAGCGACCCGCCTCTCCCACATAAAACACCTGAACAATCCCCTTTACAGGCAGGCCCCATTGACAGAGCTGGCCCATGATGAGGTAGTGGCGAGATCTTGAATGTATCTTACACCATGTGAGTTGATAAGATAACTCACTGTCACCGCAGCCGTTGCCATCGTATTTGGTCAAGTTTAAAGTACAAGCTAGGCTTTATGGACATAAAAATGGCAATAGCATTTAAGGCTAGGATTGATTGATGTAGATGACAAGAAAGGGAAGTCATTGAGATAAGTCCACGTGCACTATCATCCAATGGACTCCAATCGTTTTCCTCAAGTATAAAAGCTCACATTTAATGCCATTCAAAGATAATGCAAGTTTAGACTCTCAAAGCTATATCCTTGCTACACACATTTTTACCTTTCACCCCTCAGCAGACCCCCTTTTACTTATTGGAGGCTCACGTTCAAAGTTCTCCTACACTCTAAACTATTTCTTCAATTGACTTGACCGTCGGAGTGCATGCGGCTAACTCCGTCCCCGCCGGAGAAGGCCACGTGTGGCTAACGGTTTGTCCAAGTGTGTAGGAATTCAACTTGCGTAGACGTGAGACCTTGGAATCTCCAATTGGTACGTTTATTTTTAGGTCAACAGATTACGCCGTCTGTGGGAACTTCAACACCATGACCTCGAACATTCTTGTTGTAAAAGTCATCTAAAGTAAAACATCGAAGAAATGCCTAGTTCTTGGAGAAAGAACCGCTGCAAAGAAAGAACATCTAAAGAGCCTACTTTTAGCTCAAAGTCAAATACTCGCTATGAGTTCTAGCCACCGCGAATCGCAGAGTAGAAATAGGCAGCATGAGGCTTTTGAAGAAGAGGTCCTCCACACAAATGTGAACATGCGTCGTCCCTATCACCAACACAGGCGAGGTGGTACCACGACATGCTTAGGGAAGTAGGGAAAATGGTTGTGATCATAAGAAACATGGCCTAACAGACGCTGCCATGCAACAGCTATTCATGTGGATGTACCAACAAGCAGGGTACCAGGTGCCTCGACATGGAATGTTTCCCTAAGATGGTGAGGAGAATGACACGACTGCGTTCCCTCAAGTGCACGGCAGGGATATCAGTCTAGTGGAGAGGGAGCTCCACCAACTATGTTACAAGCCGATCTGACGATAACATGCCGCATGAGGGAAACTTTCCACTAGAGTATGCTCAAGCGTGAACCCCAAAGGTCAACCAGCGTTTTTCATTGAATCGGACCCTCAAGACCTAGAAATAGGTCCCATTAGCCACCCCTTAAACAAAGAGGGTAAGAACAATATCAAGAATACGAACCTTAGGGGATTTCTCCTCTTCCATATAGAAATAGGCGAGAGAGAAGAGACGAGGCGAACTTGAGAAATCAAACAGAAACGTCGCGACCTCCTCGTTACCAAGAGGAGGAAAATGATTCTGATAGTCCATGTAGATCATTCGAGTTGGATGATGATGACGAAGACTTGCCTTTCTCCCAAGAGCTGAGAAGCGCCCCAGTCCCGAATCACTTCGTGCCCCGAAAGATACCCAAATACGAAGGAAAAGGCGATTCGACGAAGCATCTCAATAACTATAAGACCCATGTCTCTACGAGGGGCCTAGCCGGAGCTAAAATGCAGAGCTTTTCATCTTACACTAACTGAGGCTGCAGAAATTTTGTATAGCCGTATCCCAGCGGCAACATAAGAAGTTGGCCAGACTTAAAAAGGCATTTCTAAACTAGTATTTGTCTAGCAAAGAAAGGAAGCCCCCATCCAAAGGCTGTAGGACATGAGACAGCAGGCAAGTGAAACTTTGAAAAGCTACTTGACTCTCTTCACGGACGAGATGACATATTTCTAACATGTTACAGATAGAAAGGCCCTTTTTGCTCTAAGGGGAGGCCTCAACATGAACATCTTATTTTGGAGGGATGTGCGAAACAAAAATCCTACCTCTTATAATGCCTTAGTAGAAATGATGAGAAGCAAAATTGTTATTGATGAGTTAATTGATCACCGCAATCGAAGACAACGAAGAGGCCCTGTATCCCACTTGGTAGACCAGCAATGGACCCAAGTGGGACATACGATCACTCCCACCTCAGGCTAAATGCAGTATCCTCTTTCGTATATGAAGTGTTTGGATCCGAGGCTCAAAGGCATCCAAACAAATCCAAGGGAAGAGGCAGATGGAGGAACATGGAGCCCTGAGATAGGCAATTTTGCACCTACCATCGAACCAATAGCCATATCACTGAGAATTGTCTCCAGAAGTGAGCCTCCAGCTAATGCCCTATCAAAGAGATTGACACTATCATTGGTGGTCTACACATAGGGGGAGAATCCAGAAACGCTAAGAGGAATTACTCGAGGGAAACAAAGAACCCTCCAATGACGAGCTACTTGATCAATGGTACTAGCCGCGGATCCGGGAACGCCCCACCAATAACCTTTTCTTCGGCAGGTACCGTGGGGGTTCATTACCCCCATTGCGATGCACTGGTGGTGCGAGCTGTCGTAGCCAAGAATGGGCTGAGGCAATGTGAGTTATGTTAATATTCTATTTAGAACCACGTTTGACAAAATGATGGTAGACCATGAACTCACTCCCATGACTGCCCTCTTATATGGTTTTATTGGTGGCAACATTGTTCCCAGGGGTAAGATCACATTGGTAGTAGAAATGGGAAAGTCCCCAATTACGACTCATCATTTCATGGAGTTCTTCATTGTAGACCACCGATCCGCTTACTCCGGAGTATTAGGATGACCCGCCTTAAAAGAACTTGAGGTCGTTACATCCATACATCATATATGCATGAAGTTTCCCACCAAGGGTGAAATCACTACGTTGAGAGGAGACCAAATGGGCTCGAGGGAATGCTACCTTAGCTCCTTAAGAAAATTCGAGCCCTATAGTGTAAATATGATCCTGATGGACGCTGAAATGATTTACGCACCTGAAGAAGGTCCTACCCCTAAACAAGCGGGGGAACGTCAACATGATAGACGTCCCTGAGAAAGGGGTCATCGATGCGGATTTAGACCCCAGGGTTACTGAATCAAACTCGCAGGTGACTTCAGTTGAGTAACTCAAATCTTTCCCTATGAACTCACATGACCCTACAAAGGTGTTGCAAATAGGGAAAGAACTTAAGGCAGAAGAAAAAACCAAGCTTAAAGGCTTCTTACTCAATAACTTGGACATATTTTCATGGAGACATGAAGACATGGTGGACATCAACCACAACGTCAGTTGCCACCAACTTAATGTGGACCAAAAATTCACCCCTCACGCGCAAAAAAGGAGAGCCCTAAAATTGAAGAGGTATATAGCCCTAAAAGAAGAGGTGCAAAGTCTCATATCTAATGGGCTCATCATGGAGGCCCAAAGTGGATGTCCAACCCTGTCTTAGTAAAGAAGTCTATTGGTAAATAGAGAGTTTGCATAGACTTCTCCAATCTCAACCAAGCATGTCCAAAAGACAACTTTTCGCTTCCAAGGATCGACCAGCTAGTCGACCACGAGCTTTTGAGTTTCATGGACACATAATTACGGTACAACCAGATCCCTATGCACCCGACAGACGAGGAAAATACCTCGTTCATCACTAATAGAGGCATCTACTGCTATAGAGTCACGTCGTTTGGTTTGAAAAATACTAGCGCAACCTATCAACAGCCAGTCAACATAATGTTTGCCGACCTTATATTCAAAACAATGGAAGTATATGTCGATGACATGCTTGTAAAGAGCCTCAGATCTGAAGATCACACCAAACACTTGGAAGCTACTTTCAAGATCTTGAAGAAGTACCAGATGAAGGTAAATCCATTGAAGTGTGCTTTTGGTGTTTCTTCAGGAAAGTTCTTGGGTTATATGGTTAACTAGTGAGGTATTGAGGCAACTGAGAAAATAAAGGCATTGCTGGACATGAAGTCCTCCCAGTAAGCCCAAAGAAGTGCAATGTTTGACGGGATGCTTGGCATCACTGAACTGCTTCATTTCCAAAGCCACATATAGATGTCTCCCATTCTTTAAAGCATTAAAAGGAAGAAAGAGGTTTCAGTGGAACGAAGAATATGAAGGAGATTTCCAAGAGCTGAAGAAACACTTGGCCAAGCCCCCTCTCCTCTCAAAACCCAAGGAGGGAGAAGCATTTCTACTATACTTGGCTATAAGCATTAAGGCTGTAAGCTCAGTCTTGGTAAGGAAGGAAGGTGGCATGCAATTGCCCGTCTACTATGTAAGCAAGGCCCTTCTGCCAGCTGAGTCACGTTATACTGATATGGAAAAGCTTGCCTTGTCCCTTATGATCACTTCTAGGAAGTTGAGGCTCTACTTTCAGTCCCATAGCATACACGTATTGACGAGCCTCCCCCTCAAGCAAGTACTCCAAAAACCAGATACTTTAGGAAGGTTGATGAAATGGGCTATGGAATTGAGCAAATTTGACATTTATGAAGGGGCAAGTAGTGGATTTCATAGCGAAATTCACTGAGGCAACAAACATCAATGTAATAATGGAACCTGCAGGCCTCCGGCCAGGAAATTGTTTGTTGATGGATCCTCCGGGGAGACGGGATTGGGGGCTGGTATATTACTGGAGAGCCCATAGGGCCACAAGCTTAATTGTACATTGATGTTTGGCTTTAAGACCTCCAACAATGCAGCTGAATGAGAGGCGCTTCTAGCGGGCTCAGGTTGGCCAAAGAAATGCAGGTCAAGAACTTGGCAGTTTGCAATGACTCCTTACTAGTTGTAAGCCAGGTCAACGATAGTTTTGCAGTCAAAGATAGGGGCATGGTAACGTAATTGAGAAGGTTATGAACTTGCTCCCATGCTTTGAAAAATTTGAGCCGACCCAAATTCCAAGAATAGAGAATGTACATACAGATGCCCTATCAATAGCAAGGACTCATAGTTGCTCAATATTGTACCGGTTGAATACCTCCAGGCTCTCAACAGCAAAAGTTGAAGAGGTGATATGCGTTGAGGGAACTCCACAATGGATGCAACCTATTATAGCTTACCTCAAATATCACATCCTGGTGGAATATTAAGAAAGAGGCCACAAGCTCAGACGAAGAGCCGCCCACTATGTGCTTCAGGACGAAGTACTTTACCAGAAAGGCTTTTCATCCCCACTTTTACTGTGTATTGGAGGGGAAGAGGCCAAATATGTCATGCGGAAAATCCATGAAGGAATTTGTGGTGACCACACAGGGGCCCCACACTGGCTCAGAAAGTGCTAAGGCAAGGATACTACTGGCCAACTTTGAAAAAGGACGATGCGCAGTTCATAAGAAGGTGTGACAAGTGTTAGCGTTTTTTCTCCATCCAAAGACAACCATCACAAGAGTTAACCGTGGTATCCAGCCCCGGCCGTTCGCTAGTGCCTATGCTAAAAGGAAAGGGAAGTGCAAGCTATGTGATTGTCGCCATTGATTACTTCATTAAGTGGGTTGAGGCAGAGCCGTTGGCAAAAATAACTGAAGCAAACACTTCTAAATTCATATGGAAAAAACATCATCTACCGGTTCAGAATTCCTCACTCAATCGTAAGAGACAATAGGAGACAGTTCGACAACAAAAATCTTAGAGACTTATGTGATGAATTAGGTATCAAAAAGCACTTCTCATCCCCTCACCATCCCCGGGAAAGGGGCCAAGTCGAGGTAGTTAACAAGACAAGACTATAAAGCACCTCTTGAAAAATAAAGTTGATGCATCAAAGGGTGCGTGGGTAGACAAACTCTCCCATGTGTTGTGGACAATTCACACCATCAGTCGAATTGTAACCAGAGATACCCCCTTCTCTATGGTGTACGAGGTCGAAGCCATGAGCCTAGTTGAAGTCGGTCTTCCTTCGCTTCGCCGCCTGCAATTCAACGAAGTATCCAATGATAAGATAAGGCGATGCGAGCTCGATTTCCTTGAAGAAATGAGAGACGATTCACAAATAAAACTGGCCTCCTATAAATGAAAATAGCAAGATACTATAATGCCATGGTTAAGAAGAAATCATTCACAAGAGGTGATCTTGTGCTTAGAAAGATTTTTGTCTTCTAAAGAACCTGGTATGGGCACGTTGGGTTCGAACTGGGAAGGCCCCTACCGCATATCAGGCGACGTTTGGCCAGGGACCTAATTGAGAACTTGGAAGGAAAGGTGCAACCTCATCCTTGGAATGTCGAACATCTAACCATAGGGCCACAAGCTTAATTGTGCATTGATGTTTGGCTTTAAGACCTCCAACAATGCAATTGAATGAGAGGCTCTTCTAGCGGGCTCAGGTTGGCCAAAGAAATGCAGGTTAAGAACTTGGCAGTTTGCAATAACTCTTAACTAGTTGTAAGCCAGGTCAACGACAGTTTTGCAGTCAAAGAAAGGAGCATGGTAACGTAATTGAGAAGGTTATGAACTTGCTCCCATGCTTTGAAAAATTTGAGCCGACCCAAATTCCAAGAATAGAGAATGTGCATACAGATGCCCTATCAACAGCAAGGACTCATAGTTGCTCAAAATTGTACCGATTGAATACCTCCAGGCTCTCAACAGCAAAAGTTGAAGAGGTGATATGCGTTGAGGGAACTCCATAATGGATGCAACCTATTATAGCTTACCTCAAATATTACATCCTGGTGGAATATTAAGAAAGAGGCCCACAAGCTCAGACGAAGAGCCGCCCACTATGTGCTTCAGGACGAAGTACTTTACTAGAAAGGCTTTTCATCCCCACTTTTACTGTGTATTGGAGGGGAAGATGCCAACTATGTCATGCGGAAAATCCATGAAGGAATTTGTGGTGACCACACAAGGGCCCCACACTGGCTCAGAAAGTGCTAAGGCAAGGATACTACTGGCCAACTTTGAAAAAGGACGCTGCGCAGTTCATAAGAAGGTGTGACAAGTGTTAGCGTTTTTCCTCCATCCAAAGACAACCATCACAAGAGTTAACCGTGGTATCCAGCCCTTGGCCATTCGCTAGTGCCTATGCCAAAAGGAAAGGGAAGTGCAAGCTATGTGATTGTCGCCATTGATTACTTCATTATGTGGGTTGAGGCAGAGCCGTTGGCAAAAATAACTGAAGCAAACACTTCTAAATTCATATGGAAAAAACATCATCTACCGGTTCAGAATCCCTCACTCAATCGTAAGAGACAATATGAGATAGTTCGACAGCAAAAATCTTAGAGACTTATGTGATAAATTAGGTATCAAAAAGCACTTCTCATCCCCTCACCATCCCCGGGAAAGGGGTCAAGTCGAGGTAGTTAACAAGACAAGACTATAAAGCACCTCTTGAAAAATAAAGTTGATGCATCAAAGGGCGCGTGGGTAGACAAACTCCCCCATGTGTTGTGGACAATTCACACCACCAGTCGAATTGTAACCAGAGACACCCCTTTCTCTATGGTTTACGGGGTCGAAGCCATGAGCCCAGTTGAAGTCGATCTTCCTTCGCCTCGCTGCCTGCAATTAAACGAAGTATCTAATGATAAGATAAGGCGATGCGAGCTCGATTTCCTTGAAGAAATGAGAGACGATTCACAAATAAAACTGGCCTCCTATAAATGAAAATAGCAAGATACTATAATGCCATGGTTAAGAAGAAATCATTCAAAAGAGGTGATCTTGTGCTTAGAAAGATTTTTGTCTTCTAAAGAACCTGGCGTGGGCACGTTGGGTTCGAACTGGGAAGGCCCCTACCGCATATCAGGCGACGTTTGGCCAGGGACCTAATTGAGAACTTGGAAGGAAAGGTGCAACCTCATCCTTGGAATGTCGAACATCTATGTATTATAAGCGACCTTGAACATCACTTGTGTACCCTATTGTGATTAATGCACGTACCTTTTATTTTTAACTATGACAAGCTCATACCGCTCTGACCAACTACAATAGTTATAGTGACCCTATATATTGTTCAAGATAAATTGTGGCAAGCCCACATGTAATCGAATCAAAAATATTTCTGACGAGTTCGCATGTCAAATTCAGTTACCCTAATCGTTGTAAGCCCATGTATTTCTTCAATTAAAACAGTTATGACAAGCTCATATATTATGGAGAAGGCCATAGATTAATTTATGTGTGACGAGCTCATGCGTTCTGATTATTAATCAAGATCAATTATGGCGAGCCCATAATGTTATTAAAGTTCGATTAATTATGTCAAGCCCATAAGTTATTAGTTTAATTAATTATGGCGAGCCCATAAGTCAATAGATGTAATTAATTATGGTGAGCCCATAAAGTTGTTAAGACATGATTAAATTATGGCGAGCCCAAGGACGGTTAGTTGCAAATGTGGGATCAAGTTATAAATAAAACTGAATTCCTTACAAGAATTGAATTCGTCACAAAGAAACCTAGTCTAAATAAAAGGTTTCATCCTGCTGAGGCTCTCCTGGGGCGCCCAACTCCTCCAATGAGTCCTCTTTTTCATTGGCCGGGGTTGAGGGCTAGTCCACCAAAAACGTATCTTTTAAAGAGGATAACTCGAGCTGGGGATACATCTCAGCTAGCCTTCCAAAGACTTTGTTATAAGTGACCCTCCTCCTGTATATATCGAGACTGTCGTACTCAGCTGTCTCGTGGAAGTGGGCGACATATTCATTCACAGCTGCCTTTCCTGCCCTTTTCAATTGTTCACCCAAACAAGAGGCCTCATTAGTCAGCTCGTCAACGCGAGCCTTCAATTCTCATTTTTCCTTATTAATAGCCTCCAAAGCTCATGAAGCGATCCTTTACAGGTTGTCAGAATTATCCACACGCTTCATCAGGGCATTCACCTCGACTTTCTACAGATGGACTTCCTTCTTTAGTTCGTTGTTTTCTTTCAAAAGTGACTCCATCATTGACTTAGCCTCAGCCTGCTTTACCTTGGAGGCTTTAACGGCTTCATTGGCTAAAGGCGCCTCAGCCTTCACTTTATTCTGGGCTGCCTCTGTGTCATTTGCCCTTTGAAGATATTCATTATTAAGGCCCTGCAGCCGCTAAGCCTCCATTTGGGCGTTTATAAAGAAACCCTGAGAGCGAGCCTTAGGGCAAGGCTAGCCTCCACCATATCGACCGCATTACAGGAGTACTTGTCTGTCCAGTACTTATGGTAAACCCTCGTAGCCCCCTGGACCTCCGCAGGAAGCATCTCTATCATGGTGGAGGCAATTTCATCATACCTTTCCCTAAGAAGTTCTGAGCCTTTCCTTTAGAAGGGGCACTCTTGACCTCCTTATCCTTCATCTTTTTCACCAAACTAGCCCTCTCATCAACCGCCTCATCTGCCTCCACGACCTTCATGGAGAAAATTGGTTTAGTAAGAATGGGTAGTCGATGTGACTTCCTGATGGTAGTCTAGCATTGGGATAAGGGTCAGGCCTAGTATTCTTTGACAATACCAGCTTCCTCTTGGGGGGCCTCTCTAGGGAAGCCTCGACCTCCTTTTTCTTCTTTTTCCTTTTCTTTTCTGGAGGGGATGGTGGGTTCATTTTGGAGAGATAGGCCAGCTCGTCCCGTTGATTCTTGCAGGAGGAATAGCCGAAGCTTAGGGGTTTCTTCTTCTATGCCTTCCCTAGATACCTCAGCTGGAGTATCTTGGGATTCACATACTCTTTTTTGTCTTGTTGCCCTACAAACAAAAGGAACATTTAGAAAAACTGCAGAAAAGAAGTAGTTGATGAGCAAAGGGGCGAACCATCATGTTTTACCTTTAGTAGCCATCGGTTGGTGTGTAACGAAGAGGTTTCGCTTGCCGATGACGATCTTGAAATACCTCTTCTTCGAAGAGAACTCGTATATTACCTTGATGATGGCACACTAGAATTGCTCGAGCTCGAACCGATTTAACTACAGCTGCACAAAGCTTGCGTTAGACAAGAAATAAGAGGGAGCAAACACGTTAAAGAAATCACACTAAATGAAAGTTTGACTCACTATACTCATGGTATTAGGTTGGTACGGTGATATCTGGGACCACATCCCTCCCATTATCTGCCGCGACCTCTAATCCAAAACCATAACGACTTTCAATTCTTGATGGAGGTTGGGGTTCCCCATATGAAAGAAGAGTGTGTGCCCTAAGGGTTCTTACAATACCATCCCTTACAATCACTTTTCCCAAAAGAGGCTCAAGGTCGAAAGAGGGTTTGGAAAACATGTGGGGGCATATCCTCGCCAAAAGTGACCTCCTTCCAAAGAAGGAATGCCCTTGCTAACTGGCTCCATGCATTTAGCACTAAATGGGTGGGGCTAGGTTATACTGCCTAAGGATATACCTAAAAAATGGATGTAGAGGTAATTTCATCCCCCCACCTAAAACTACCTCGCTCACTGCTACATACCCTTCCCTAGAGAAACGTGCTCTCTCCTCAGGTGTCGGTACCAACATCTCAATATTGTCTGGGATTCTAAACATCTCCCTAAAACCCTCAAGCTCACTCTCCTTTATGTTAGTTGGCCACAAAGAAACCCCCCACCTAATACTAAAATCTATAAGGCTTTCGGCATCATCCATGCACTGTGAAGGTCACCCACGGCCTCCATAATCCTTTCATTAGGGATTATGGGAGGCACACCTGCCTCGGCACATATCAATGCCATATTTACATTGGAATACCCCTCGGACACATCCTTTCTTGAAGATGAAGCCACGTATATGGACAAAGCAGATAGTTCAAAAATATAGGGTACTTACACAAGATCTGGGATGCTTTAAAATGAGAAAAAATGGAGTTGTTCACTGGAGACAGCAGAAAAATGCTAAGAAGAGTGGGAGTATTTTCAGCACTTAGGGTTTGTAATTTTCGCAAGGTGAAGAAAATGGGAAAAAGTAGGTTTCCAGCCTTTTATATGTGTAATGAACGAACCCCCATCGTTGGATCTTCTTCCACTTTAATATAGACCATCCACCTGTAGTCTCATCTACCACGTTAAAACCAAAAGACATTTGCTAAAAATTCAAATCAAAGGCCTAGATGAAATCGTGATGTACACGCATTATAGATTTGCGTAAGCTTCGCCAGATGTGAAACATCATCATTGCACATTAAATGCGCACGTAGCTCAAACTTTGGAATCTGCCACACTACCCAGCTATTTTTTTTATTGGGAATCAATGTGCTTCAAATTATTAGAGCATGCCACCTGGGATGCTTAAGTTATTAAAGAGGCTCGACATCTGCTTCCAGGGCCTCACCTCGTATCACACAGTCTTATAACAAGCTTCAATTATTAAAGAGGCTTGATATCAGCTCCAAGGGGCTCGCCTCATATCAAGCAACCTTGTCATAGGCTTCAGTTATTAAATAGGCTCGACATCTACTCCAAGGGCCACGTCACGTATCACGCAGCCTTATCACATGCTTCAGTTATTAAAGAGGCTCGACATCTGCTCCAGGGGCCTTGCCTCATATCATTCAACCTTATCACATGCTTCATTTATTAAAGAAGCTCGACATCCGGTCCAAGGGCCTCGTCTCATATCATTCAGCCTTATTGTGGGCTTCTGTTATTAAAAAGGCTTGACATCGTAGGCCTCAGCTATGAAAAAGGCTCAAACACCCGTTCCAAGTTTTTCTGCCTACTCGAAAGTCCACGTATTATATGAATAATCATACCTGGACTTCGGGAAGCGTTGTTACGCCTTGAAAAACTATGACTCAAGAAGGGGCCCAAGTGGCCTACATTATAAACAGTTTGGGGGCCCATGTCTCATACTCTGGAATATAGCGGTCCAGGTATATGTAGGTGAGCTGATCCAGGTTCAAGCGACCCGCCTTTCCTATATAAAACACCGAACAGCCCCTTTGCAGGCAGACCCCATTGACAGAGCCAGTCCAAGACGAGGTAGTGGCGAGATCTTGAATGGATCTCACACCATGTGAGTTGACAAGATAACTCACTGCCGCCACCATCACCGCCGCCACCCTATTTTGTCAAGTCTAAAGTACAATCTAGGCTTTATGGACCCAAAAATGGTAATATAGCATTTAAGGTTGTGATTGATTGATGTAGATGACAAGAAAGGGAAGTTATTAGGATAAGCCTACATGCACTATCATCCAATGGACTCCACTCATTCTGTCCAAGTATAAAAGCTCGCACTTAGTGTCATTTAAAGGTAATGCAAGTTTAGACTCTCAAAGCTATATCCTTGCTACACACATTTTTACCTTTCATCCCCAAGTAGACCCTTTTTACTTATTAGAGGTAGGGGTGGGCAAAAACCCGCCCAACCCGATCAACCCGCCCAGGTTGGGTTGGTATTTTCCATTTTTTTTTTGGGTTGGGTCGGTT
>CAIGRF010241660.1:35282-46782 GCA_903798235.1 Fraxinus ornus
AAAAAAAAAAAATTCTAGAATTATGTATGCCAAAAAAGAAACTTAAAAAGTTACGTTTTACACTGCCCACGGATGTTTGAGCATAAAAACACCTACTATGACAGTGAACTAAATCTGCAGGATAGCAAAATTCATAACCTTGAGCAAAGAAAACTATACTAACTTATCATTGTAATGGTATAAAAATAGCTGAAATTCAATCTTATTGTGATGCATTTCCAATATGCTTATAGTTACAGGTATTTAAAATAGACCATGCAAGAATAACATAATATTCTACATGATCCTTTACATAATGACCAAATGGCGGCCCCCTATTGGGGGCGCCTATGGGCACAGGTGCCCTCTAATAGGGGGCCGCCATTTGGCCATTATACAAAGGATTATCTAGAATATTATGTACATATAGACTAATTCAAAATAAATACTGCGCACTTCAATACAAAGAAAGATTATGACCCAAAAAAATGAAAAAAACATGCTTGAAGCCTACTAATGGGGACTGCAAATGGTAAGAAGGTCCTTTACAGCGTTGAAGAAGCAGAAGAATATATTGTCAATTCATTTAGGAACTCTGCACGGACAAGGCTATTCACAAAACTCCCGAGCATAATGGCACAGCTCTACTATAACTCTCTAATAAGTCTGCCCAAACGAGGAAACTGGAACCTTAACCTTTTCCACCTGCCTCGTGCCAACGAGGGATTCAAATTCAGGATATGTTCAGGCATGAAATCGTGCCGTGTCAATAAACCAACAACCGGGATTCGCTGGAAAAAGCAATAACGCCATTTGAATAAAACTAGGACCATGGAGAAGCGCTGGAAATACACACATGCATGTTCATATGCTTACATGCGCTTGAGATACAACTTGTGCACATGGAATTGTTGCATCATAACTAGTAAGAAGTTGTAATGGAACTTCATTCAATGAGAAAGCATAATGCCGTAGTATTTTCAGGATCACAAGGAAAAGAAGAAAACTTGGAGCATGTTTCAATAAGTTTAAAAGGTTCACTTATAAGTTAAATAAGTTCTAAATTGAATACCCCCTTTTATATATATATATATATATATTGTGTAAGTTGGAACAAGTTTTTGATGGTAAGCTAGTTAGGCAAGAGTTAATTTCAAAATAAGCAACTTGTCCACTTAAAAAGTAAGAAAATAATATAACAAATTCAAACATGTTTGGAAACAAAAAAGTTAATTAAAATGATCTTTTACATTTTTTAAGCTTAGCCAAACATACCATGAAAAGAGAAATATTATAAAAGCATGATGGCTGTCAAGTGTCAACAGACAGAAAAGGAGAATAAGGGTCATCATAATTATGCATTCAAGTAAAACCGAAAGGCATCCCAAGCATGTGA
This sequence comes from Fraxinus ornus, assembly GCA_903798235.1. Lineage (NCBI taxonomy): Eukaryota > Viridiplantae > Streptophyta > Magnoliopsida > Lamiales > Oleaceae > Fraxinus > Fraxinus ornus. The sequence goes on from CAIGRF010241660.1 coordinate 36,658, forward strand.
AATACTTCAGATGCCCCAGTAGAGCAAGAAACAGTTAAGAAAGTTGATGGACAAAATTTCTTACCCCAGAAACCTTGGGAACAACCAACAGGTGCCTTAAGCCAACTTCTCGGAAAAGTATGAGGGCCTTTGCTAGAGACATTGTCTCTACAACGGTGTATGGTGTTGCATTGGTGAAAGGATGCAAATCTATGAACATTTCCATCTCTTCATTTGACAATTCTATATCTTCAATTTTATCACCATTACCCAAACCCTTCTTGGCAAAATCATTAGAGGAAAACTGTAAAAAGGCATCAGGGCCAATTGGTGCCGGAGTTTGCAAGAAAGCTTTCTTCTTTAACAATGTGATAAGATGGGCTCGCAGGATTAAACCAAATAGAACTGGGGACTCAGAAAGCGGGGGCTCATCTACCACCGGGAACCCATTATGTCCCGTGGTTTTGAGAACATGTACTATATTACCAACCTTCTCAATGCCATGGAAGATCTGTAGTGGTCCTGTAACAACATCACAAACTGTCAATTGCCTCATATATGGCTCTGCATGAGTTTCTAAATAAGGAAAACCCTTTGATTTCATTATGAGGTCATATATATTTCCATTAAATGCATCGGCTACAGTCTTGGAGATAAGAAGAACAAGCATTATAAGTGGCAGCAACAATAGATTGTTGGTCAGTTCAAGAATTATCACACACAAGGAAACTGTCATCCTCATAGATCCCCCAAGAAGAGCAGCTGAACCCAGAACAGCAAAGAGACCATGGTTTAAGTTCGAGTGTGAACCAATTACCATCCCAATAAAACGTCCATAAGCTGCACCTGTCACAATAACTGGCACAAAGAGACCCGCAGGAACCACAATTCCATAACTAAAAATGCTGAGGACAAAGCACGTAACAAAGAAAATTAGCATTGATAAGCGATGGAACTCTGAGTCGGTGTCTTTGCTGAAGAGGTTCTTGATTGCATCATCATTCGTGTTGAAAAAGAGACTTGCAAGATCGTTATAATGACCAGGAGGGCACTGAAATTTCTTGTAATTTCCAGATCGGCCAATTGTTGGACAAGGCTCTGATGTATCTGATGGACAAGAACGGCAAGACGCAAGCCATGGTAATCCAAATAGAAGACAGGAAGTGAAAATGGAGATACAGCAAGCCAAAATTATCTTGTAAAAGATTCCTTTTCTGAGACGAAGAAAGAAGAACAAGGTGAATAATTTTCGAAGTGATAACAAGCCGGATAATTCTCGAAGTGAAAAAAAAAGTCGGGCTAAATGATATCTGATCCACATAATAACAGCATATAATGAAGCGAAGGATGAAAAGTAAAAAAATTGAAATCTTACTTGTTAATAAAATTATAAAGTCGGAGAACCTTATTTAGTAGAAAATTGTAGATACTTCCTAATATGCCCCCTATGACTCCAAGAACGAGAACAGGAGGCACATCCCTGAGGTGATAAGATATGTTTGCTGAGGTGACATCATACATAATCAGACCTCCTTTACCAAATAGTCCGCATTTGCCTCTCAAGCAAACATCTATAAGTGCCCGAAGGACAATTGCAACAACGGCAGTAGTGAAGTAAGCTCTCCACAGAAGAGCACTTCTCCACCTGCAGAAGAAAATTGTGAATGAGTGACATCAATAGAGTGACAAGTAAAGGAATCTCCACACTATAACATAGTTTATAATCACCAAAATATTAACATCATTCAGTTATGTATGCCAATGATTCATAACATCGGAAATATCTTGCCTTAGAATATCAAGCGCTGACTAATTGTGCTCAGAAAATAGCTGACATAAGAAGGAATAGTTACTATTGAGAATCCGGCCAAATAATTAAATATGTGAATAATATGAGCAATATGAAAAATAATGAATCACACAACAACCAAGTTTTTTTGTGAAAGAAGAGGAGAATTTATTATACCAAGAAACTAAAATTATTTTACAAGATTTGATACTCTCAAACTAAATCTAAACAATCCTCTCAAGTTTCTAATGTATATAACAATGATCTAATTGTTATGTTGAGTCCATGAAGAATCTACACCACGTGGATATAGAAGCCCAATCTTGGAGTTCTAGATGAAGTAGAGCACAAGAATCGGCGTTGGGGAGCCGGCATGTTGTGTCCCTTGCGTGCTGCCCGCGCCGCGCATAAAACTTTTTCATCCATTCCAAAATCCTTTTCCCAATCAAACTCCCAATCCATGATGAAATTCGATCCCTTATCAATCTAGACTTTCAAACCAAAATTATCCGGACTTCCTCCATGAATCAAACTTCCAAATTACATGAAATTTGAGTCAGAACCTAATGGTTATCCCGTAGAACCAAGCTTCCCTACAATCTTGTAAGATTAAACAATAGTTTGTGTTATGAACACAGGACTCATCACTACTGTAACTTGCAGCAAAGGGGTGTAAGCATACATAAAAAAAAAATTCATTGTGGTTGAAAACAACCATAAAAATAGTGTGTGTGTGTGTGTGTATCACGGGTTTAAGTTATACCAAGATGCCATTTCCTCAAGAGCAAACAACACACCACCAACAGGAGCACGGAAAGCAGCAGTAATTCCTGCAGCTGATCCACACGTTACAAGATCTCGCCTGTCTCGATCATTTTCGAAAACTTGCAACCACTTCCAGGTCAACCCATATTTATTTGACCCTCCCTGACCCATTATCGCAGCTATGCAGGCACCAGTATGGACCATTGGCCCTGCCTTTCCAATATTAAGAGATGCTGACACAGCGGATATGCTACCAACAATCTGTGTATTAGATCGCCATCAGGTAAGACCTCAAACTCAAAACTGATCGCACCAAATTTAAAGATAAGAAAAGGATATAAGATCTTAAGCAATGACCAGAACAAAAGTTTCGAAGGAAGTGGTCCAACACCAGAAAAATATGGTGCAGTAACTACATAATTTTTAACAGCCTCCAGGTCTTAAGGCATATAAAAGTTATAGTGGAACTTGAACAAAGATACAGAAAGATGATAAAAAGGTGGATGATGGCTTTACATATTTATGATGCTCAAGTAACAATTACTTGTCTCTACTCTCACTTTGAATATCTTCCTAGCTGTAACTGTAGAAAACAGTTAATTGAATTAATTCACGAAGTTCTGTGCCATGCTGCCCCTCCTCTGGAACTCGATAATTAACATAAACAAAGATTTCGAATTTCTTGACCTTACTTGAAACTGGGAAGGTATGCTCCTCGTGAAGGGAATGGAAAGTGGAAAGCTGGATGGAAGCAAAAGGGGGCAACTAAATGCACATTAATGATGTGAATTTTATAAAAAAAAAATGGTAGGTCAATCAGAGTTATCAGGCTGAATAATTTGAGTTGAGTTTATTCAGCTTGGAATGGGGATGTAAAGCCTGTCAAAAATTGTTATACAACTGCAAAAGCATAATTGGATTATTGGCACGCACCTTGAACTTGCACAAGTAATGCTTTTCCTTGGAGTAACTTGATTACGACAATAAATTTCACATCTCCACTATTCTAATTTGGAACAATGTCCGTTACATTAGTTATATGTTGGTCTTGGAAGTTCAAGGCTCTGGTCAAAGTAATTTAAAATCACGGACTATTTTTGCTTCTTAAAAAGTCCACTCCATAGAAAATTATCAAATTAATACATAATCCTTGAGTAATCGAGCAATTCTCCAACAGAATAATATCCTGGTCGAAAAACAAAGAGTATGAGAGAGGGCATTGCTATCCAATTACTTGAATCCCAAAATACCTTGACAAACAGAGTTTGCAGAGAAAATATTGCTGGTGCGTCGACACCATTCAGGTAAGCCTTAACCTCTGGTATGCCCGAACCAGCAGCCTCTGGCGCTATTAGAGCAGTTATCAGACTCGCAAACAGTGTCAAACCAAGATTTGAAGATGCAAATACTAGGAAAGCAGCCACGTACCTGTTCTCAAATTCACAACCAATTAGATATAGAAGAGTACAAAAGCAGAATCGCCACTACTTTTTTTTTTTTTAGGGTGGGGGACAGGTAAATATAGTGGAAGTAAAGTCAGTAACTTAACAAAAACTAAAACATGTCCAAAAAAAAAAAATTAAAAAAATACCATCTTCACATGGACAAGAAATATTTTGAAATAATATTTTTAATAAAAGATGAACATTAAATGAAGTTAACAAAAACAATTAAACTTCAAACTCATGTAAACTTAAAAGAATCGAGATTTTACTTTCTGGCTAACATCATGTTGGAGGTGATAACGAATTTTGTGCCAGCAATGTTTTCAATGGCAAGGTTGTTGAAGAACCCAATGAGGCTGACAACAAGTCCAATAAGAAAACACAGCATCCATTTTGTGAAAGTGTATTGAAATTTCTGGATCTTCCCTCTGATCCTCCAATCTTGCTTGAAAAGATCATTTTCTAAAAGCCTACATAGGTAAGCTTCACTTAATTACATTGCAAATGTTTGTCAGAATAGAAAGACAAGAAAGTAAGTGTCTCCCCTCACATTTTTCTCCTATTTTCTATAAATTGGGAAAGAAATCATACACATAACAATTGTCATATATCGGGAAAGCACTTTACATCCTTCATTTTTCTTATTCAATGCAAAAGCTGTAAGAGTATTCTTCAAATATAATCGGAAACAAAAAAAAGATTAATAGTATCAGAGGCAAATTACTTGCAAAAATTCCTGGGAAACACAATGAAGGTCTACTCGTATGGCTAAAAAAAATTTAGGACCTTTCAAAGAAACCTGCAGAAAGATACATATTGGAAAATAACCAAAAGAAAGAAAGAATCTATTAGGGAAAAAAAACACTTCATTTTTCCAGTTGCCACAAGAAACAACAAAACTATAAAAGTACACGCAAAAGAAAGCAGAGGTAGACAATCGCCTTCCATTTTTCTCTTCCACAAATTTTTGAGAATTTTTCTTAGGAGAATGTTAATTGACATCATAACACATCAATCAATGTATACGCAGCGTCATTGCACACTCACTGAAAGAGTTCCTTTTTAAGAAGCCATGCTCCTTTTAATAATGTTATATAAATATATATCTCACCCAGACATAACTATATATAGAGAGTCGAGAGAGAGAGATTATGTGCGTGCACAACAGAAAGAGCAGAGTTTGTACTCATAGTCGAGGCTTTCGATAGGGCAAAGATTGGAGCCAACAATTGCGACTTGGGAAGTATTATTAAACTGCGACGGTTGCAGCTCCAGTGGCTGCTGCTGCTGCCGTTGATATTGACGCAGTGGCTCATACAGCAGCACCGCTTTCTCTTCTTCGGCAGCCGCCGCCGCCGATACCGACACATTTGGAATCTCCGTCGACATCAGAATTTACAAGGGGAAAAAAAGAGAGAATTAGAGCGATTTAACGAATAATGAATGTTGAGTTGGTGAGTTGCAGAGAGGAAGAAAAATGGTGTAAAAGGACAGTTACAATTCACGTGTCCTAAACAAGAGACTCACATTAACAATTACAATTATTAAATCAATCATGCCACACAAATAAGTGGAGTGAAAGGAATAAAACCCATGTTTGGTAATATTTAAAATCAAATTTTAATTTAAGTCAAAGTCAAATAATCAATATTAATCATATATTTCATTGATCTCATAACTTTTCAACCACACATTCCAGAGTGAATTGCCTAAATAATCATTGAACTTTACGTCATGCTTCCAAGGGGTCACTGAACTTTAAAAATAACACAAACCACGAGACCACTGAACTTTAAAAATCACATCATTCATTACTAAACTTTGGAAAAGATTTCTACGGGATCACTAAATTTTGCAAAATGTTTCCTAGGAGATCACTAAATTAGTGACCCCTGTGAAATCTTTTACAAAGTTCAGTGATGAATGAGGTGATTTTTAAAGTCCAGTGACCTTGTGAAATTTTTTTGCAAAGTTCAGTGATAACTTGGGTGATTTTGAAACTTCAATGACCTCTTGAAAGTATGGTGTAAAGTTCAGTGACTATTTGGACAATTCAGCCCACATTCCATCAAGTTTTATCAAAATTTATTAACAATCTAATTTTAATTTCCATCAAACAACTCCTAAAAATAGAGGGAGACGTGGTGCTACATACATCTAATTTTATAGTGAAATTTGATTATCGAAAAGTGAGGTTACTTAACCAACTCGTCGTCTATATCACCAGTAGGATTATAAAATATTTGACATCGCTTGTAGTCATTAAATTTATTTAATTTAGTCTAAACGCATTATCGAGTTTTTATTTTGTTTAATTTGTCATTAATAATGATTTTGTAACCACTACACAAAAAGTCCAATAATAGCTATATTGTTTATGTGATTAAGGATATACCATACGTTGAATAAAAGTAAGATTTATGGAAATAAGTTTTTTTACTATTATTTATTACCAATATTGAAACACTTTTGACTTCACAATTAGTTAAGATTTTGGGGACTATTTTAAATATAAGTTCAAATTCAAGGATATAATTGAAAAGTTTTTATTTTGTTTGTCAATAGTGTGTTGGTCACTTAATTAAATTTGTCCTACGTTGGGTGAGAAGTTTATAATTTATGGAATTATCTAGAATCACCAACTTTTGTGTAGAAGAAGAAGCCACCGACTTCAATGTCTAAATATATGTGTGCTCAGTTACATTTTGTGTGTGAAAGTGGAGAGTATGAGTGAAGTGGGAGTGTGTGCATGAGTGAGAAACAGAGAGCGAATCAAATAGAGAATGTAGTTTACAATTTATGCACTAGTAATGAAGGTTGAAGTCGTCACATTTCTTAGGAAAATGGTATCTGCACAAATACAAAGCTACAATCACTATAGCGAGCACACAAGTTTCAAGTTCAAAGATAATTCTGAAGACTGATAAACCTCAATAAACACCGTTACCTTGAAAAAAAGGGGAAAAAATGAAAATAACCGTTGTATTCTTAATCTGGGATTTTTGCCGTTTCTTTCTTTAAATGAAAAAGTGTTTGAGGGATTGCTCATTTCTCAAGTTTTTCCACTTCTTTTGTTTGTTACATGTTCTGATGTTCATACAAGTAAATCGGTATACAGACAAAAACTGGGTAATGTAGCTAAGTTGAGCTCCTTGAGTATATGGGTACATATGCTCCTTTGACGCGTGGCTGAGCTGGTGCCTGAAACTGATGAAGCCATAGTTCTAGCTCAGTTAGATTTCAGAATCATATCTTGAACCTAACTGATTCTGCCAATCTCCGGCTGTTGCATTTTGATTCGCTATTAATGCTATTTATATCGTTTCCAAATTTCAATTTTAAAATATTCAATTTTTAAAGGTTGAACCCCAATCTTGAGGGCCCCCACCTGTCATGTCCTGGACCTTTGTAAAGGAGGTAAATCGCAGGTTATGCCTCCAAGGGTACAGGGTGGAAGGCTGCTTGTACACTTGAATTTACCCAATGGCTAAATCCATATTGGATTCGAACCTTTGAGGCAGCCTCAAGCAAAGTTGGAGCTTATCCATCTTCCCATTTTTACCACTTGGAGATGTGCCCTGGGGGCAAAAAAAAAAAAAAATGAATAATACTGTCTAACACTGGAGGTGCAAGAGCAACAGTTTAGATGATCACACTTGATATGTTTAATTAAATGAATAATATGACATTACATTTACGTGAATTAATCACTTTATATCATGCAATTGTCATCTAAACTGATACTTAAAACCAGTGGTACTCAATAGTATTACTTAGAAAAAATGCAAGCGGCAAGTGACATTAAAAGATAGATAGGCATTAAAAATACGAATAATTTTTATTTATGTTATAAAATAACGTATAATAATGAAGGGATAATAGTACGGACATTTTGGTTCCCAATCTTTAGAAAATATATGTCCTTAATTTTAAAAAATAGCACTAAACAATCTGAACGTCTAGAGAAATAGACATGGTAGGTCTCTAATGAAAGAATCCGACATTTCAACTGTTAATGTCAAATAAAAGATAAAATTACCTTCCTCTTTATACAAACAAAAATTAAAAGAGAAACAAACTTTTAAAAAAAATAACCAAATGTCCCCTTCAAAATAAAGAATAACAAAGGGGTCTCTCTTCTTTCCCTCCAACCACCATCTATCCCGCCGATCATCTCACCTCAATGGCTCAATCCCACCTTTCCAAAATCCACCACCACGACCACTACACCTACCATTTTTATGGGAGGAGAGGAACAGGGGTGAGGGGGATCCCCCTTTTCTGCCATTTTCAGAATAGCAGAAAAGGTCCTCCCGTCCCATAAAAATGGTAGAAAAGTGATGATGGAGATGTGGTGGTGGCAATCAATTTAGGAAAGGTCGAGAGGTTGGGATGGAAGAAGATGACCGATAGGATAGGGGGTTGTTGCTTTTGATGGTTGGGATGAAGAAAGAAGATGTGCTCTTTGTTGTTCTTTATTTTTGTTGGTACATTTATGTTTTTATTCCTCGTTTCTTTTTTTGTTTTTTCTTTCAACAAAGGGAGGACAATTCTGTCTTTTTATATAACCTTAACGACTAAAGTGGAAGGATTCTATCATCAGGAATTTACCATGCCTATTTCCTCAAACATTGGGATACTTGTTGCTATTTTTAAAAGTTCAAGACATTCCCATACAATTTTGAAATTAAGTACCAAATATGCTATTATCCCTTCATTGTAATCAATTATTTTACAAAATAAATAAAAATCATCTGTCATTTTTAAGAACAATGTCGTGTACAAACATATTCGCCAAATGGAGTTATAGGTTGCCAAATGACAACATTTCATTGAAGTTTGACCGAAAAATAAATTTAAAACATCGAATCAAGACTGTCATCTCAATCCATATACGCTCCCTGAGCAATCTCCCCTATACGAGAGGCTTATTCTCATTTTTAATGCCACTTGCATCTACATTCTTTTAGAGTGGGGGAAAAAATACATGCCACGTATTTATTTTCTCAACCCATGTTATGAAATCACAAAGAGAAACTAAGCGTATGACAATTGAGGAAGCGATAAATGTACTGTCGAGAAACAAAATAAAAACTTTACAATTATGTCCTTAAATTTGGACTTACATTCAAAATAGTCCCCAAAATTTCAACATTCTTAAAAAGTATTATGTTAATCTCAAAGATTAAACTTGTACAGATTTAAGTTTGATAAATGAGTAATGCTCCTGTAAAAAAGCATCGCTTACATACAAATATTCTATTATTTTAGAATAATTTTTTTTATTGTCGAGTCCGTACTACAAATCAAATGTGTCCTATCGGTAGACCACAAATTCATATCTATATCACTTTCTTTAAGAAACATGCAAAGTTGATAATGTAGTTTTATTACATGAAGAAGGAGGTGGTTGAAAGACACCGAGATATCAAGTCGACCTTCCAATTACCACAAATCAGAAAGCTGCTGAGGATAGACTAGCACTTCTTGCTACGTGACGTGCCACAAAGGACACGACAAGTGGATTTACGAGATGCGGCGCCTCGTCCTTCATAGCAAGTAATGTTTATTGTAGTAAGAGGACATTAACATTTCTAGGAGTTCAAATGAATTGTGATAGTAAATTTAAGAGATGTGCATGAATTTTCTGGGTAGACGTGTAAAGGATTTGTCACACTAACAGAGAGAGAGAGAGAGAGAGAGAGAGAACCTGAGGACAGTGACCAACATTAGGCAGGACAACAAAATCCTCTACAGAATCAAATTCAGCATAGGCTCTCCCGAGATCAATCGGTTCCCATGGATCCCTTTCGCCCCATGCCACCAAAACAGGGCACTGCAAAGAGGTGATGCATTAAGAAATGTCGTTATAGTCATATGAGCAAAGAAGCACCAAAAAAGATGACCGAACACATAACAAAGTTCAGTTTGAGAATATGACCTTCACTTGGGGGAGTAGTTCCTCAGGAAGTGGCCCCCCTGAGTAACATATGAACTCAAGAAATACATCTGCAGCACCAGGCTCAAGTCCTGGTCGAAGAATTATGTCAACTAATTCATCCGTCACCTGGGATGTGTCATTATAGCACTGAAATACATTCATCAGAACCAGTCAGAATGTAATATGGCATGTGATTCTCAGAAAAG
>CAIGRF010241660.1:47409-59975 GCA_903798235.1 Fraxinus ornus
AAAAAAAAAAAAAAAAAACAAAGACATTGATGCAGTTGTCATGAACTTGCAGAGTAAATTAGACATGAAAAGGTTAAAATCATTTTTCAATCATGCTATTAATTATTAGAGGATTCTCATGGAACTATTGAATTGATTTTTATCCCCTCGAACATAATTAGAGCGATTCAATGCCTGAAACTTCTTTACAGGTTTAAAAAACTCACTTCAGATGTCCCCTGTAAATATCATTAAATTATTGATTATGCAGATCAAATGGAAATATTTGTCACATCAAATCAATAGTTAAGTTTGTATCAATATCCAGTAACAAATTATCAGCTACTTCTCTACATTCTGCATACAAAAAATGGTAATGTAGATCCTCCTTTACAGTTGTTTACCTGACAAAGAATGTTCCTCACTGAGTCTGGTGTGGCTACAGCTTTAAAGAAGAATTTTCCCACACCAGTATTCCTGATGAAATGCACAAACACAATGAAATCCTCGAACAGTGACTAAAAATTTAAGACTTGATAGAATTAAAAATCCAATGAACCAAACTCACCTCAGAAAACTCTGGAATGATTTAATAAGAGGTCTCCCATACCAGGGTTGCTTCTTTATGTGCAGCATACGAAGCGATATATTTAAGAGAAAAATGCCCCTACAAATTTCAGGCTTCATGACTGCTGCCTGGAGACCAACAACTCCTGCATTTAGCAAGCAAATAAAGATTGTTTGCATCATACAATTAACTGTTTTCAGATGACAAATACCTAGGAAGCATGAGCCTATGCTCTTGATCTTCTAGTTAAATTGGCTAACTTAGTATACATACCAGGAAAATACACTAGATGAGGTAAAACCATTAAAAGATACTAATCGAATCGCTTGTGGAAAAAACTGGGTCTCTAGATTCAATGTTGTAGGTCCAAAAACAAAGAGAATTTCAGATATGCTGCATAATGCAGAACTATGAGAAATCTAGGAATAGAGCTACAATTCCAGATCAACATTCCCCAATGTAAGATCATATCAAACATGGAGAAATAGATATAAGAACTTCAGAACAACCAATACGGTAAATTAAGCGTTTAATACTGTTAGTGTGTGTTTAATAAAACTAAAAGCAGAATAACGGGTGTTAAAGTCTTAATAACAAAAGCAGATATTGTACAGGCCTAATCTTCAAAACTCAGTAGGTGAATGTCATTTTTAAGATTAAGAAGTTTGAAGGAAATACTAATTTCTTCTAAAGATAATGTACTCATAAGAATGGAAGTGTGTGGCTGTGCATATAAATGTCCATATTCTGGCCCAATAAGCACAACGAACACCAATACAACTAAAAAATGAAAATAGAAAAGGAAAATCAACTTAATTTTGTTTTCTTACCAACAATTCTAAAATTATATGCTGAATGGAAATCATCCACACATTAGAAGCACAAAACCATTATTTCCATATTTCATGGAAAGGAAATGCTATAATGAAGATCACCTCCAATGGAGTTGCAGATAAAGAAGGCTTGATCCTTGACAACATCAGTACAGAAGTCATTCAATTGGCTGGCCCATGTTTCAAATGTGTATAAGGAGTTTAGTCCAAGCTCACGAGGATTTGGTTTGTCTGAATAACCATAACCAATGAGATCAATTGAGTAAACCCTGTGTCCCTCTGCGAGAACTGCTATATTTTTCCGCCAGTGGTCACTGTTGGAGATATAAAATGGAAGACACAAATGTCCATCAAAATACAACAAATTGCATCAAAATGCAAAGAATCAATGTTTCAATGATCAAATTAAGATGAAAAAGTACATTTTAAACGATGAAAAATGTAAAGCTAAACCGCTTTCTTGCCATTCCTACATATTTGATACACATGGAGTGAGAAGGCTCATACATTAAAAGGTAAAAAAACAGTCCTCTGCTATCCAGTTTAGTCAGTAGTACCTATATTAAATACTTGATGGGAAGAAAAATATCAGTGTAGACCTGTTTGCTCCAAAACCATGAACCAAAACCAAGGCAGGTCCACTACTTCCACAATACTGATAGCGAATAGAATAACCTCTCCAGTTCCACATACTACAAGACAAAAACATATGAAATAAAAAATAGAAATTAGAATTTCTGAAATTCTTTCAATAAATATTTGATTCATACATACCCCTCATTCAACAAATTAAAAGATATTAAAGCTAGCACAGTAGCAGTTCAATAGGTAGGATGGCATTATGCATATGGTTTTCATTGAAGACGTAATTTAAATAAATTTGCTCACCCTCTAACAATTTAAACTATTAGATAAAATAATTCAACGTAGTATCACAGCAGGCAATCTTATTTCAACTCTCACCTCCACCTATCTATGAAATTTGTGTCTGTTAGTCCTTCAATGAAAAACTAAATCTGGCCTATGAGATGGGGAATGTTGAAGACATAATTTACATATATAGGGTTATCCCCTCTATAAGTACTTTAGCTTGAGGATGAGGTGGTTTAACACTTCTCAATTCAACTTAATAACATGTTATTCCCATATGATATCCTGATCTCTCTCTCTCTCTCTCTCTCTCTGTATGTGTGTGATTTCTTTATTCTGGTTTCAGCCACAAATTACACATCTTTTACTTAATTCCTGACTCCGTGTTAATATTATTACCTCGCCTATTAATTATCAATGCCACTTGTAGATATAAACTGAAAATATAAACACATCTAGGTTATTTATCAAGTCTTGTTTATATCCAGTTAGTATTATTTACCATCTCACAAGTAATTATTAGCACATCATTCCCTAAGTAACCACTTTGCAAGGTGCATAGTTCAGTCCCGGTTAGCATATTGGGACAGAAAAATCCTCTCTCAGATAAGCTTATTCCCACAAGGGCTAAACCATCGCCCTGATTTCCTGCACTGCATGACCTGGTTTGCACTTAGGTTTTAAATTTTTTCAACATAAGGACGCAAGGAGAAAAGTCAGCTACATGGAAAGTCATTCCACATAATCACCAGGAAGCTCACTTTTATATTAATTTTGATAAGAATATTTTTTCATTTTTTTTATCCTTTGGATGGATTCTTTGGGGAGGCGAGTTTGACCTTTGAGCGTGTGCACTTGTATCACCACCTACTTCTTCTTTACATCTTCATTATCAAGAGGTATCAGAGTATTGGCATCAATGGCTGGTCACCGTGAAAGACAAAAAGTTGTTCAACCAACAGTATTTGACAGAAACCTCCATTATAACAAATTAGAAGATTTAAGGAGACCAGTACAACTCCAATGACTTGGGGACGAACACGCGATATCAAGACTCACCACGTACCCATCAAGTAATACCAGAGTATACCACATACGATCACCCACAAGCCTGGTGTATGGTACCCACAACTGTTACTGACCGAAGCAGCAGACGATAGAAAACCAACTTAATGCCCATATAAAACCGTAACTTTGCAATTGATGCCTGAAACTTGAGCTGAAGCCATCAGTAACCAACTCAGGTAGTCATAGACACTATCCTGCCACCAAGTCACACCTAGCCACGAATTATTCTTGGCATCCCATCTCAGTGCCTGAGTGCCATAAACATTACAACATGTTTGTCTAAGTTTCGAAGTTACTTTTAAGTGACTTTTTTTTGACAAACATGCTCCAGAGCATTTTAGAAGTTACTTTCTTTTTTGGTAAAAAAATTACTCTTTTTCATAATTGTGAGATTTGCAATTTCTATAGATGTTTGAATTCATACTCGTAACCCGAGAAATATATTTTTCTGTAATTTGTAGAGAGAAATGCAATGCAATTCTGGTATTATTTTCATTGCTGTGTTTATTTTATCTTCGATTTATAGTTTCTGACATAATTCACAGCTTTTCAAATTAAGTAGCTAACTAATAATCACACACACAAACAATACAAATGACGCTTCCTCAATTTCAAATTCTGAATACTTCTTACATGAATGCATGCGTATATCTAGATTTACTGAATTCAGTTACCAAAGTCGGCAAAAATTATAAAAAAAAATAAAAGGGTACGAAACCATAAACTAAATTATAGAAAAGAATACTACCTGGTTTTAACTTCAAATTGGGGCGTGTTTTTTTGGGCATCGCCATCAACTAAACAGTCATCCACTAGTGAGTTAGAAATGGAAAATTTACAGTTTGGGAGACTAAATCTTGAAGCTGTATTAGAAATCAAGAATTGGAAGGAGAAATGGCGGTTTTTATTGTTAAAAGGGATTGAAGAGGATGCTCTCTTGATTGTTTTATGGGACCATAAATCGAGTTTGTACATGGAGATTGTTAAAGAACTAGCCATTGTATTCATCAGTGCGTGTTGAATGGGAGTATGCAAAGAATTAAAGCAAGATTTGAGGTAGAATTAGAGCCACTTGGATGCTTCTGTATCCCCTATTTTCCATCTTCTTCTCCCTCTCATTTAGTATGCTATTTCAATATTGGTTTTCGTAATACTTTTTATTTACGACTAATATTATTCATTTTCAGTGGAGTTACAAATATAGTTTATGTGACTTTAAATAATATGTTAAACGAAAGATAAAATTAAATGTTTCTCTAAATAATAGGTGAAATTAAATGTCTTATTTAATTTCATATATCATTTAATGTCACCTTAACGCCATCTAGACTGTGTTTGTAATCCCAATAGGGATGAATAGCATTACTCTTTATTTATTTATTAAAACCAATTTAAATTTACGAACATATATATATAAACATAAGAAATAAGAGATGGATCAAGTTTGGTCGCAATCGGTAGCGGAGCTCGCATCGACGAGCCATGGCGACCGTCCAAGATGGCTCCGTCGAATTTTTTGCCCCCATATATTAGGTAGCCATCGAACGTCTTCCTAACTCAGATAGATCCATCCTAACTCGGATAAGTTCTTGGATCTGTCAATGGTGACTATTGACCACAAAAAATGAACTTAACAAATGTCGAGCTCACTTGTCCTTGCGTGAGTTAGATCCAACACGTAACGACAGATTAACGGTCGAGATCACTTCAAAGTTGGACGCGGGAAAAGCTTAACGACACGAGACGTTTTCGTTCGGGTTCCGGTGACATATCTGAGACACGATTGTATAATGATAACCAATCGATTAGAACTTGATTTAAAGATGTTATAAACCAGTAAGAGAATAAAATAGATTGCTTCAAGTATTTAAAGTTGCATTAGTTTTCAATTGTTACATGGTGGGGGTATTTATAGTGTTACAAACGGAATGATGACAATTAGATGAAATTACACGTAGCCTCATCTCCCCAGTTGAGGCATCAAATCCTAGCTTCATTAAGCATTATATGCTCTTACACCCTGTGAATCGAAAGAATTCTCTTCTTATATTAATTGGAGAAACAGTACATATATATACAAGGGTTAGGAAACTATTTAAGGAAATATACAAATTAGGAAAACCTAGAATTCACGCTAATTAGGAAATTAATACAACATTTAACACTCTCCCTCAAGTTGGAGCATAGATATTAATCATACCCAACTTGTTACAAAGATAATCGACTCGAACCCCATTTAGAGCTTTCGTAAAGATATCCCCTAATTGTTCTACAATCTTCACATACCCGGTAGAGATCAAACATTTCTGAATTTTCTCGCGAACAAAATGACAATCAATTTCAATATGCTTAGTTCGCTCATGAAACACGGGGTTAGATGCAATATGAAGGGCAGCTTGGTTATCACACCACAATTTTACTGGTACTGAAACTTTAAGGCCTATTTCAGACTTTTCAGTCAAGAGCTGATATATCCACATTATCTCACACACAGACTGTGCCATAGCCCTATACTCTGCATCTGCACTTGATCTTGACACAACGTTCTGCTTCTTACTCTTCCATGAGATCAAATTTCCTCCAACGAAAACACAATAACCTGAAGTGGATCTTCTATCTACTTTGGATCCTGCCCAATCTGCATATGAAAAGCATTCAATACGAGTATGCCCATGATTTGCATACAAGATACCTCGTCCGGGTGCTCCTTTCAAGTAGCACAAAATTTGTTCTAGCGCTGCCCAATGATGAACTGTTGGAGATGACATAAACTGGCTAACAACACTGACCGAATATGCAATATCTGGACAGGTCACCGTAAGATAGTTTAGTTTTCCAACCAACCTTCTATATCTCTCAGGTTCTTCAAATTGTTCTCCATCTCCTGTAAGATGCATGTTTGGAGTCATTGGAGCACTACAAGGTTTCGCCCCCAATTTTCCTGTTTCAGTTAATAGGTCAAGGACATATTTTCTCTGAGATAAGAAGATCCCCTTTTTACTCCTCGTGACTTCAACACCTAAGAAATACTTTAGCATCCCTAAGTCCTTCGTGTGAAACTGAGTATGAAGGAAAGACTTAAGAGACGAGATACCCGCAGTATCACTTCCAGTAATGACAATGTCATCCACATACACAACTAAAAGAATGATGCCAGCTGCCGATCGTTTGTAGAACACAGAATGGTCAGACTTGCTTTTCATCATACCAAAGTCTTCAACAGCCTGACTAAATTTTCCAAACCAAGCACGAGGACTCTGTTTCAAACCATATAGAGACTTTCGAAGACGACAAACTCGCCCAGACTCCCTCTGAGCAACAAAACCAGGAGGTTGCTCCATATATACTTCCTCCTGAAGATCACCATGAAGAAAAGCATTCTTAATATCGAGTTGATGCAAAGGCCAATGATGAGTAGCTGCCATAGAAATAAACAACCGAACAGAAGTCAATTTAGCAACAAGAGAAAAAGTGTCAGAATAGTCCACCCCATAGGTTTGAGCATATCCCTTAGCTACAAGACGGGCTTTCAGGCGAGCAACTGACCCATCCGGATTTACCTTAACTGTGAATACCCATCTGCACCCAATAGCCCGTTTTCCTGAAGGCAAATCGACCAAGTTCCAAGTACCATTATCATCCAAAGCAGTCATTTCCTCTATCATTGCATGATACCAACCAGGATGAGAAACGGCTTCATGAACAGTTTTAGGAATAGAGATAGAATCAAGAGACGCAATAAAAGAACAAGAAGAAGACGACAAACAGTTATAAGAAACAACCGAAGAAAGAGGATAAGTACATTGACGCTTACCTTTGCGTAATGCAATAGGAAGATCATCGCGCAGGACCGGATCTGATGACGAAGGAGCAGGTGCAGGACATGAATCAGGAGGTTTTTGCCTGGAGTAGACCTGAATAATAGGAGGCCGGACAGGAGCTGAGTCGGAGATAGGTTTAAAGGATGTGATAGAATAGACTAACAAATCATCATCATCCCCCTGAGGTGTGGATGGAGGAGATTGAAAATAGGGTGTATCTTCCATGAATGTAACATCAACTGAGACAAGATATTTGTTAAGACTAGGACAATAACATCTATAACCTTTCTGGAGACGAGAATAACCAAGGAAGATACACTTCAGAGACTTGGGATCTAATTTGGTGATATGAGGGCGAACGTCCCGAACGAAACAAGTGCTACCAAATATCTTAGGGTCAACAGGAAATAGTGACTTATTGGGAAACAGGACCCTGTAGGGGATCTCACCATGAAGGATAGACGATGGCATGCGATTAATTAGAAAACATGCTGTAGAAACCGCATCGGCCCAAAAGGGTTTAGAAACATTCATCTGAAATAATAGGGCTCGTGCGGTTTCAAGAAGGTGTCTGTTTTTCCTCTCAGCCACTCCATTTTGAGATGGAGTATCAACACAAGATGTTTCGTGGAGCATGCCATTCTGAACCATAAAAGTTTGAAATAAAGCTGACGTATATTCTTTGGCATTATCACTTCGTAAAGTACGGACCGAAACATTAAATTGATTTTTAATCTCAGCACAAAATGCACAAAAAATAGAGAATAACTCGGAACGACTCTTCATTAAATATAACCAGGTTACACGAGAATAATCATCCACAAAAGTAACAAAATACTTAAATCCCGGTTTAGACACAATAGGACACGGACCCCAAACATCAGAATGAACTAATTCGAAAGGAACACTAGCACGTTTATTGACTCTTGGACTCGAACTAAGACGATGGTGTTTTGCAAACTGACACGACTCACAATCTAATGAAGACACCGTACGGAACTGTGGACAAAGTTTCTTGAGCAAAGGAAGAGATGGATGACCCAACCTACAGTGTGCCTCAAAGGGAGATGCTACACCAGAGCAAGCAACAGATTTCGCTATTGGCGTGTCCAAAATGTAGAGGCCTCCAGACTCATGTCCTTTACCAATAATCTTCTTCGTCATAAGATCCTGAAATAAACAATGATCAGGGAAGAATGAGATGCAACATTTAAGATGGCGAGTAAGCTGACTTACAGAGATCAAATTAAAGGACAACTTAGGTAAATGTAAGACAGACGACAGGGGAAGTAAAGGGGTAGGAGTAATTGTGCCAGACCCAAGAACACAGGATGGTGACCCATCGGCTAACGTAACTGTAGAAGCGGAAGCATGTGACTTAAAAGTAGAAAATAGACCAGGATTACCTGTCATATGATCTGTGGCACCAGAATCTATGACCCATTTGGAGGACGAGGAAATAAGACACGCATTTGTTTTACCTGAATCAGCAATAGCAGTGATAGAAGGAGATGAAGACCTCAGTGAGTCTCGATACTGTGAGAACTTGGCAAATTCATCTTCAGATATGAGAATTGACGTTGCAGAAGTGTCATTAGCGGTTGCAACATGGGCCGAGGGAGCTTTCTGATTCCTGTATTGAAGCTTTCTGCAATCACGCTTCATATGTCCTGGTTTGTGACAGTAATGACACACAATTCCTCCAGAATCTTGTGTTCGAGCTTCAAACCCGTGCGAGCCCCCTCCTTTGTTTCCACTTTGATGGGCTGATCTCCAGGCTCATAATGATTATGTCGACTGACCAAAGCCCCACTGATTTGGACAGGTGGAGTACCTTCAGTGCGGAGTACTCGACTAAATACGTCTTGTAAAGAGGAGATCTCAGAACCAGCGAGAACCTGTGACTTAGCAGTCTCAAATTCAGAGGAAAGGCCAGCAAGAAAACTCATGACGGCCATTTGTTCTCGTTGGCTTTGCTGAACTTTTACATCCGGGCTGAAAGGCATTAACATATTGAGCTCCTCATAAGTTTTCTTGAACTCCATAAAATAATTCATAAGAGATTTATCTTGTTTCTCTGCACGGTAAAATGCTTTGCACACCTCAAACATGCGTGACAGGTTCCCTTTACCCGAATACAGAAAATCCAAATAATCCATCAACTCCTTAACGTATTCACAGTGATTGATCAAGCCAATTACCTCGCTATCGATGGAATTTCGTATCTGCAGGAATAAGCGAGCATCATCTCTAAGCCACGTCTGCTTTGAATCATCTTTGGGAGGATCCTCAGTCAAATGAGTATCTTTGTTAATACTCCGTAGATAAAGTCGAACGGTCTTGCTCCAATCCAAATAATTCAAGCCATTTAACTTATGGTCCGTGATTTTAGACATAACTGGAATGACATCAGACACAATTAAATTCTTTTGCTCGTCAGCCATAGAAAAAGATCTTGAGATAATAATAGCCCAAGTCCAACCAGTAAATGAGGCCCAATTCCAAAACTGGTCCAATTAACCAAGAAAATGGCCTAACACCTAAATTAGGCCCAATTATCCAATAAATAACTTGAACCCAATAAATTAGGCCCAATTAACCAAGAAACAGCCCAAAGAATCCCAAATAAACCTACTGCAGCCCAATCCACGCCCCAATCCACGCAGAACTGCTCCAAATTGAAGGACTGAGACGACGATCGTTCCGGGCAATCTCATCGGATGCAGCGAACTGAGCAATTCCGACTGCAATTGCTCAAAATCCGACACCACTAGAGTCGCAGACGGGAACCCACGATGCCCCTACGAACGACGACCTCTTCGGACCTCTTCTGACCAACCGACGATACTAGAGCCGCTGACGGGAACCCTACGAATATGGCCACAGGTTCGAAGACTAAAACCCTAATGCTCTGATACCATGTGAATCGAAAGAATTCTCTTCTTATATTAATTGGAGAAACGGTACATATATATACAAGGGTTAGGAAACTATTTAAGGAAATATACAAATTAGGAAAACCTAGAATTCACGCTAATTAGGAAATTAATACAACATTTAACACACCCAATTGATAAGACAAAACACAAATACACTTTTTACAAGAGTCACATCAATCATTCAAATAAAATTTCTGTAATAAATTCAATATCTTTGCACGTGGACCGTCACTAGCTAGAAGAGCCTCGGACCTATACCGCACGGTATATCCACTTCGGATTACTTGAGCCTCGAAAATTGGCAAAGGGGCCTCGTCTCTGTTGCTGTTGAGATCGGTATGAGTGGGTCCATGACTGAATCGGCTCGGCCACGTGGCGGTACTGGTAACAAGTCGTAACAGTGATGATGACCTACAACCCTAGAAATTATTATCATTGTATTCATAACCCTTCTCTATAAGTATATGGCTTTTGTTCTCATTATAATACATAAAAATGTGTGTTTAGCATGTCATATTTTGATCACAATTGTAATGACCTAAGCCTCGTGCCTCGACCATTCTCTCACGCACTGTCCACTATGGAAGAGTTTGAGCCCATCTTAACCCTCACGAATTTCCATCGTGTCCCCCAAGATTCGAATCTAAGACATCTGTATATAAAAGACTTAATTACCATGATTCAACTTATATCTCTCATACATAGAGGTCTTGAATTAGAATACTAGGGAACGCAATAGAAATCCGTTAAGGGTAAGATAAACTCATATTCTCCCATAACGGATAGTACATAAGAGAATGATCGACATGAGACTTGGATCGTTAGGTATTATGACTCGTTTAAGTCTCTAGGCTGATACACAGGAAAAAAGAAATTACAAGGAAATTTTGTTTTTTATACTAAAGATTAAATGGGCTTGGGGAGTAGAGGCTGACTACCTCCCCTACATACGTCCTTGGTCTCTAATGTCGGTATTTGTCCAAAACATTTGTTACTGTGCCCTAGAATGAGAGGCAAATATCTATTTACACTTTATATTTAATTATTTATACATACGAGGCTCAAATAAGCCTTTTACGTCCTTTTAACTGAATTTTTGGACGAATAGTTATGTTAATTACTTGAATGTTGATCATCTAGTTCCTATTTTCCAACGGATAGGTGAAACTGAGTATACTTGACAGGAATCATGTTTGACAATCATTAAAATAAATTTTTTCTCAAATTTATTTTCAACCACGTGTTCTCACAATAAAACATTCAGAACGTAAATCCAAAACTTTTTCCTACTTTTTAACCACACATTCTACAAAAAATCACTATTCTAAAACTTGTTTTCCCCAAAAAAATCGTTTTAATGGTTATCAATAAGAGGCTTAAAGCCTATTTGATCCCCCACTTTCTTTTAAGAATGTATTTTGAAATAATAGATTGATGTAAAATATATTATTAAAAAATAAGAAAAAGTTATATATTTGCATGTAATATTATTTTATTGAAAAATATGTGGTTAAAAAATAAAAGAGAGAATGTATTTTCAAAATGATAAGAATCAAACAAGAGCAAAATGTTCATGTTTGTGATGGTTTTGGTGTTGTGTGTTTTAGGTGATTTTTGTTGATTGTGCATGTAGGTTTGTTGGCGACGATTTTTGTTGGTGGCTACGGTCGATTTGGTGGCTATTTTTGTTGGTGGTGCAGGTGAGTTGTTGACGGTGGTGGTGGTCGACGATGGTGAGGGTGGTGTGATGGATCTAGGTATTGTTGGTGGTGCAGGTGGAGGCATTGACGGTGGTGGTGGCAGTTGACGATGGTGATGGTGATGTGGTGGATTTAGGCAATGTTAGTTGTGCAGGTGGAGGTGGAGGTGTTGACGGTAGTGGTGACGGTAGACGATGGTGATGGTGGTGTGGTGGATCTAGGCAGTGTTGGTGGTAGTTGGTGACAGCAGCCTTAGTGTTGGTGTTGGTGTTGTTGGCGGTGTTGTGGTGGCGATGGTGACGTTGGTGGTGGTTGAGCTGATGTTAAACTGAAAACACTCAAAACGCGTTTTGAAAATTTTGGCTTGATTTTAATTGAAAACACTGTCGTTTTGAGTTTTCTTTGTAAATTTTAAACTTGTTTTCAGAAATTCGTTTGTAAAAATAGGTAAGTAAGCATGTTTTCAATATTTTCGAAAACTGAAAACTGAAAATGGCTTGAAAACAACAAAGAGAACAGAGACTAAGGGGCCGTTCTCTTCGTGTTTCAGTTTTGAGTTTTGAGTTTTGAATTCGTTTTGTGTTTTGTGTTTTGAGTGTCTGTTTTGAAATTTCTGAAAATGCGTTCTTTTTGCCATTCTGAAAAACTGTTTCCGAAAACATAAAAATGGAAAACGCGTTTACTTTGAAATTTTGAGAATTTTTTTAATAATATTTTATTCAAAAAATCTAATTATTCAATAAATTTTAATGGTTTAATGTTAATATAGTATTAAATAACATATAAAT
>CAIGRF010241725.1:18976-29594 GCA_903798235.1 Fraxinus ornus
TATTTTGTATAGAATGAAGTAACTTACACGAGTTAAGCTCTATTGGATTAAGTTTTTGAGTTCCTGCAAGCACTTAATGTCATCTACTGAGAAAACCTAGTTGGAAAAAGCAGGAAAATTAGAAGAAGAGAAGTGGAGGAAGCTCAATTATAGATGGGGCTGAAGAAATTGGTGGGTTTCCCCCAAAGCTAGCAATGTCCCAAAGCTTCGTCCACATCCAACTCGTAACAGTAAACCTTTATAAAACCGTCGGGTACCATCCTCCTCCATCAGTTGTCACCTTACTTTCTCTCTCAAATCCCACCAGACAAAAATTCATTTTGCTTTGTTTCGGAGTTCATTTTTAATTTCATATCATATAGCTTAAGATGCCTATTATATTTGCTTTGTTTTAACTGCAGCCACTTGGTTTTTACTATTTCTTAATTTTTCATAATGTTAAAAAGGAAAGGAATTTAGTAATGACTTGAAATGAGTTAGATCCACCATCCTTGTTTCGCCGCACAATATAAATGTGATTATATAGTCTCTTGGAGCCCATTTTCAATCTCTGTCCTCTATGAATAAAGAGAGGAGGGAATGAGAAGAAATTAAATAGAAATCTTATTGCAATCTCTGCCCTCTGTAAATAATACCATGATCTTAAACTTGTAGTGATGGGGCAAAGGAAAACAATCAAGATTACACATACCTATTGTAAGTAAAAAACAATTCTTAGGTTATATTCCTAGGAGAGGATCGAGGATATATCTTAATTTAACTTCATCTATGTCGAATTTAGCTTAATGAGTTCCTTTTCCCATTGAATCATATAAAATAATCTTTACCACTTGAACTATATGATTGAACTTCATTAAATTTTGGGGTCTCAGATATCTGTTATTAAAGAGAAATCTACACTAGCATGTAGCTTATCAAGTAATTCATTATGCAGATCAAAGGTCTGCAAAAGGATCCAAGATATGGAGCTTGAGTAGAGAATCACGATTATAAAAATATGTAGGATGCCCTCTGACAAATTCTGCTCACTGAAGGTTTGGCTGGACTTTATAAAGGCATTGTCCCCTCAATTGTTGAAGCTGCACCTGCTGGGGCTATAAAATTTGCTGCTTATAAATTCACGTCAGATTGTTTAGAGTCGATTTTAAATTGAATTTCACCATTTGTCTTACCTTTTCGTCACCTAGTTCTTTTTTCTTTTATATCATTCTTTGGCCTTTCATAATAGGCCCCCATGTAGAGAAGAGGGGTAAGGGTCATATCATTTGATTATGGTATTATTCACAGGCCATTATTCATAATAGGTAGAATGGATAAATCAAAGGCTGTGTTAGGTTTAGGTAAGATTGTAATTTCATATGTATTTGTATTTTTATCCAAATGTCCTTATTTGGTTTTTAAACAAGTTTCAAACTTTAATAAACGATGAGAAGTTTAGCCCTTATTTGAGTATCACATATATTTTCTATTGATTATTATAATTCAGGTTGTTTCTTCTTGGTTTGGATAAATATGGAAAAGGTGACTGGTGAAGCATTTTCCGTTTACTTCCCGAAAAATTTTGTTTATGAGCTCTAGTCGGTCCCATATGGATGGCTAGCTTATGTAATTAAGGCTCTTCAAATTTAGTGGCGTGTGCTATGTGGTTCGATGAAATTTTCAGCTTCTGTTTTTTTTATTTAAAAAAAAAGTACATTCAGTATAATATAACTTGTGTGTATGACAAGTTGTGAAGCTTCGGGGATGACTTTGTTTATTTTTAGCTTCGGGGATTATCTTATATATATAAACTGAATTCATATGTTCTGAAACTTCTCTGACTAATTATTAACTATGTTCACGTCTGGCAATGTAGCTTCCTTGTCTTTTATTTATTTATTTATTTATGTTTTTTGTGGGGGAGAGGGAGGACAGGTTTGGTTGCTAACGAGACTTTTGATAACTACATTATATAGACTTTACAAGTTTGCTTTTGTTTGGTTTGGTTTGATTTGATTTGGGGGATGACTTTGGTTACAAATAAGTATTGGAACAGGGTAACTATTGGAAGCATAGACCTCAAATTTTTTTTTATTTTTTAATTCTTGTGTTTCTTGCCTCAGTTGATACATCTTTCTCCTTGACTATTTGAGATTGAGTTGAAATTTATCTGAGCTAATTTGAGTATATGAATTTTCACCTTTTTGGCATATCTTAAAAACTGACCAATTTCATTCAAATTGCAGGTCAGGTAGAATTCTGAAGCAACTAATTACCATGGAATGAAAGTCCTGGAAAAAATATTGAGTAGAAAAAATTGTACTCTATAGGAACCCAAAACCCTTTTCCTTTAGTTTTCATTATTGATTCACGTTGAACATGTATTTTCAAATTATTCTGCATAGAATAACTATCCATATGAATTCAGAGAAAGATGAAAGTTCAAGTGAAAATTTTGCTATGGAAGTCATTTGTACTTTGGTTCTCATATTGTGCATGCTATTATTTAGTCCTGTCTGGCAACAATGAAAATAGCAATGTCATATTCATTTTGTTCCAAAGGGGCTACTCATTGTTTGCATACGAGACTTCTGTGATTTGTATGCTAAGGGTCAAATGACTATGAGAAACCAACTAATTGATTTTTAGATATTGACAATATTTGTGATCTGCCTTTTTACTTGTAAGTAGTTTATCTATAATCAAGGAGTAATGTTATTTATTATCACTGATGATAGTCATCGTGTGTAGACGATCAAAATTGTATTTGGGAAGAATTGTGAGAACTAACATGAACTCGATAAAATTGATTTCAAAATATTTATTAACATGTCAATATGAGATCAGTGCTCCCCTTTTTTGCAACTTGATTATGTTTGATTGTGACTTGATACTAATTAATTATTGTCACAAGTTACGTACAAGGACAAAAATAAGGTTATGTTTTTTATATTTGAAAAAAAAATATTTTAAAATACACCAACTTTAAAATTTATATGTTATTTAATACTATATTAACATTAAACTATTAAAACTTATTGAATAATCAGATTTCTTGAATAACGTATTCTTAAAAAAAATTCTTAAGATTTCAAAGTAAACGCGTTTTCCATTTTTATGTTTTCAGAAACAGTTTTTCAGAATGACAAAAAGAACGCATTTTCAGAAAATTCAAAACACACTCAAAACACAAAACACAAAATGAATTCAAAACTCAAAACACAAAACTGAAACACAAAGAGAACGGCCCTAATATTTTAACCCACCCCACCAATGGATATTCCTTCAACTGAATTTCATTTGATTAGGCTGAAGTTCTTTAAAATCTTCCACCTTCAAAATATCCTGAATTGTTCCAGTAGGTTGAGTGCCTTTTCCAAGGATATATAGAATTGCAGGAACATTTTAAAAAGTTAAATTCTTCAATGGAAAAACCAACTTTTTGAAGATTTTTTCCTTCTCTTCAGGATCGAATTCAGTAGAAATGATGGCGGCTCATTGGGATAGATGTAGACGAACAATATCCCCCCTCTCTCTCTCCAAGAAACATATAGGAATTTTTCCTCTTTTGACTGAAGAAAATATGGGTTGATTCGTAGTTTTGTCTATGGAATTCTAATACGACTTATGGGCCTAGAAAATCAATTAAAATATCTTTTTTCCTTCTTCCTTCCTGAAAACGAAAAAGAAACCATTCATACTCGTAACTCAAGTTGGACAACTCTCAAATAGCTTAAAGGGAGAAAAAATCTTTATTCAATTTCATTTATTGAGTGGTATGTACCCGCACATTGCTAGTCTAAAACTCCATTTGGATTCTTTGGTCTGATCCAGTTATTAAGACTATCGAGATGACGTGTTTCCTTGTTCTGGGATCCTTTATCTTTGTTTTAAATCATCGGGTTAAGACATTACTTTGGCGCTTCTTAATCCTTTCAAAATGGCTGCAACATACCCTTCTAGTGATTTCTTTATATCAAATAATCATACAATGCTATAAATGGTAAAACAAAACATGTATAATAGAGTTTAATCAGGATCATCATTATTAAAGATAAAAAAAGCATACCCCCTGTTCACGCTGTTTCCTCATTTCCTGAATGGTTTCAAAAGTTTTGTCTCTCTTCTCTGTAATTGCTGTCAATTCCTCCTGTAAATCATTTATGTCTTTGTCTATAGATGCTTTTTCTTCATCAAGCTGCTTAAGCTTGGCATTGACCGCTTGTTTTTCCTTTCGAACTCCATCAAGATCAACACCTATAAGCTACAATAAGATAGTTATAAGCATACAGCTACTGGCTAATGCATGCAAAAGTCAGCTAGCAATGCTATAAAAATAGGCACCAAACTATATGATGTTTTACATATACAGCGTCTTACTTTGACTTGGTCCTGAATCACTTCTTTTTCACCCAATGCATCCTGAATCCTTGCCCTCTCCGCAGCATTTGCAAGTACCTTGTCCCTTGTCCCTTCAAGTTGTTTAATTTCCCTAAGGATTTGCTTCTCTTCACTGAGAGGAATGCTTTCATGCTGAATGCGATATTGTAAACTTTTGATCTAATTAATTTCAACAGAGAGAGACATATTAGCTTGGAGTGTTATATGAAAGTAATAACTAGAGTGGAAAGCACTTCAAAAATTATACACACTCATAAACAAAAACTTACAAGATCATTGAGTTCTTCCTCAGAAGAACATATCACCGAACCCCTCTCTCTGCTTCCATTAGGAGCACCTCGCAACTTGCCAAGAGCATGCTGTAGAGGTTCCATTTCTTTTCTCTTCTCATCCATGATCGACCTAAACTGTTTATTCTCGACACTTAGAGACCTTATCTCAGAAATTACCTGGGCCCGAACTGCCTGCAAAACATACTTATGTGATTCAGTATTCTCTGATTCCAACAGTTTCCAATCCAAATCAGTACAGGCCATGTAAGGAAATAAGACAAAAATGACACAGAAGAAACGATAAAAAGTGGGCTATCTTATATCCATATATAGTTCATTGGTTTTAAAATCCACCATAACATATCCCTTTGATGAAAAAGAAAAAACAAAAAACAAAAAACAAAAAAATGTATATTTTTCACCACAAAATATAAGCAATACCTCTATCACGCTTACTTTTGCATAGCTTCTTTATAAGCAGTCTTATTAGACATATTAAAACGTCCCTCATTGCAAGTGTGTGGGATCATCACGCATAAAGTGCCTTTTCAGACAACTTCTAAAGGATATATTAACAAACCTTCTGGAATCTGATTTTTAAGTTTTCTAGTCGGCATTTGGGCCCTTGAGAAGTTAAAGTTCTGAAATTGAATCTATTTTCTAATATAGGGCAAGGGAAACTTCTCAATGTCATCATGATCCTTAGTCCATGAAGGACTGGTATGGGTTTGTTTTTGCAAACATGAAATGCCAAACTGTTTTGGTGGGTAAACAAAATAAAAGTAAAATGTTAATTTCAACTTGTCACAAAAGTACTTCCACTTTAGAAACAGATCATAAATGTGCTTCCACTTTAGAGTGTTGACATTTTTTTTAAGCAATAGAAAAATCACAAAGGCGGAGGGAATATTTATTAATAGAAATAAGTAAAACCAGCACCTCCCACCCCTTCGTACCAAAAGATAAAAGAATACTTAAATGATTGGCTAATAGACATAATAACTCACATTAGTCTTAAGAATAAAAACACTTGATAATATTTACAGCCCTTTCTTTGTAAATTAGTGTATTTCACATTTTATAAGAAATATGTAGTGCAAATTTATCTTTGCATGATCATCTTGTTAAACTTCCAAGAAAATATAGCTTCCCTTCTCTATTTTCTTGAGCATTTTCCTGATTTAGTGTTCTCAATACAGCCTGCCCAATGAGCAACATGGTCAACAGTTAAGATAAAAGTATAAAATACTGCATAATTTACCCTTTTCTCCCTCAATTTTTCAGTGATCTGGAATCGGGCCTGATTCTTTTTCTGTAACTCTTTCTCTGCCAGTTCCAGTTTGCCCCTCAGATTCTGGTCTTCAAAAGACCGATACTTAACAATATAGTAAGAGTGGATCTGACTGGGTTCAGGCCACTCATCAGCTGCGTTGTTCGGAAGGTTGGCCTCCGAAACATTTTTTCCATCTTCTTTGGCTGGCTCATCCACACCATGTGAACCAAATTTTATGTCCATCTTGTTATCATTTTCCACAGAAATCTTCTCTTCATTTCCAGTTTCCACAGAAACGGCCAAGTTAGATTCAGAGACCTCCACACCCATTTTTTTCAATAAATTCTACAGCAAAAAGTTCTGAAAGAATCTCGAACCCTCTCGAACCCTGAATCAGGTAGCAACAAAAAACATCGGGTAAGTATGCATTCAAGAAACAAGTCGAATCATCCTGCCAAGAAATACAGCTGTTCTGTAACTAATGAACAAAATCAATCCAGGTCAACTGCTATTAAAATATTCATAAATAACTCATTTTTTTCACATGAACAAAATCATCCATCAAAATCAGATTAAATCAGCAACATCTACTTTCAAACTCAAACAAGAACGACACATTACAAAATTCAATTTTCCTAATTTTGCATCAATTGATCTTTAACTCCAAGAAGCCCGATAACAGCAATAGCAACAACAAAAAACATATAAATCATCGTTTACTAAACACACTAGAAAGTCTCAGATTCATCAGCATAAGAAATCAATAAATCGAATCATCACAAGCACACATAAATGGTAGTAAATTAAGCAATCCATCTTAGAATCGCACTCACATGCAGTAAATTCAATGTAACCAGAAGGAAATACAAATTAATGGAAAAAAAAAAACCACTCCAATTCGCAAAGATAAAATCTTTATACCAAGAAGAAAAAAAAAAAAAAACTACAAATTCAACCCATAATTATCCAAGGATAAAGATCCGTACAAATCGAACAAGATGGTATCAAGAAAGCAGGAAAAATGCTAAAATCGTAAGAAAAGAAAAATTGAACAAAAAATGAGATAGCACAATCAAGGGGTATGGATCAAAAGCAGAAATGGCGGATACTTACTGGCAATTGGCAAGAAAACTAAGGCGGAGATTTTTAGGACCCCCTTTAGACAAGACCGTGCAGAGAGAGGAGAGATACCCAGATCTCTGACTTTTTGTGGGAGAAAATGGGTAGATTACGTTACATACAAAAATAAGATCTTTTTAAGGTATCTTTAAAATTGCTTATTTTATCATTTTTTTTTTAATAAATTCATGTTTGGTACATATTAAAATTTTCATTTTCAGTATTCTACTCATTTTTAACCATACATTTTCCAATAAAATAATATTTTTCATCACATCAATATTTTTTCTTTCTTTTTCAAAGTACACATTCTCATCAATTTACTATTTCAGATTACATTCTTCCAAAATAATGTAACTCAAACACATCCTAAATTTCTCCTTTTAGTCTTTGAATTTTATTTTAGCCAAAATGAGAAAAGAATTAAATTTTATTTTATTATGTCATTTGTAGATCACTTTCTTTACATCATCGTCCATGTTGACAAGAATTGATTTGATAATTCGAATTCCTTGTCAACACTTCATCGGTCGACCACATCGTCCGGTGCGGTTTATCTCTCTTGTGTGGTTTGAAAGTTATTGCACATGGATCGAGGTTTACCCAGTGCGCACTCACGGATAGCGGTTGTAGGTTCATACGTCAAAAAAAAAAAAAGAATTGATTGGACAAAAAATTATTTTATTTTTAAACTGTTCAATATTGTAATGACATGGATAAAATATAAAAAATGATGTAAAATATGATGTGCACGAAGCATGATTATTAGATTAAATCAAGAATCGTGGTTATTTGTCAAACATATTTCTCAAAGTCATTGGTACGTGGAATGGGCCCATAGATTAATAGACCAATTCAACTTAATATTCAAGAATTGGTACCTCCCATCCCTACCACATTCAAAAAAAATAAAAAAAGTAGAGAAGAGTAAGTTAATATGAAAATTATTTCTATTTTGTAAAATCCACTATTTCTCTCTCATCAAATTCTCTATTATTCTCTCTCCTCCCAATTAAATCCTAAATTATCACACTTTTTCGGTTTTTCCTTATAATAAAGTAAACAATCAAAACTGAAAATCTCATTTTCAAAACCCTTCATCTAGTCACGCTTACGACTAAGATTCAAGTAATTTGCAAGTTCACATATTTTCATGCATAGAGAGTAGAGTTACGTGACACATATAGGTCACACAATCCTGTTTGGTCTCCATTAAAATGAATATTTGAGAAAAAATATATTTTAGAATAGTGATTTTTTTTTGGGAAATATGTGGTTAAAAAATAAGGAGAAAATTTGGGTTTACACGTAATGTTATTTTATGGAAGAATATGTGGTTGAAAATATGTTCTGATGAAATGTATTTTAAAAAAAAAAAAAAAAGTCTAACGGGCTAATTGTGGCACTTTGTCCACGGTCCAAATTATTATCATCCTTCAACTATGGTGAAGATACTAGTAAGTGCTCCAACTATGTAGACAACACATTATCATCCTCCCATTTTTCAGAAACGAGACAAAATCATCCTCCAATTATACAGATACTAACTTTTTCTCCTCAACTATTGTTTTGCGACAATTCGTCCTCCAGCTATTGAAAAGCTACTACTAAGTCCACAACAATATAGAAAATATATTTTTGTCCTCTAACTATTAGGTCATGACAAATTTTGTCCTTCAACTTGTGATGATACACAATCATCCTCCAACTACTCAAAATCAAGAAATTCATCTTCCAATTATAAAGATGGTACATTTTCATCCTTTAACTATCGTAATGCTACGATTCATCCTCCTGCTAATTAAAGCTACTAGAAAGTCCTCAAACTATTTGAGATAAATATTTTTGTCCTCTGACTTTTGAGTTGCTACAATTTCCTCCTCCAACTATTGTTATTCAGCAATTTCGTAGATAAAACATATTTTATAGAGATATCGTAGGGTTATTGAATTGGAGACAGAAGAAAAAATAACAGTCATGAGCCATTAACCTAGGTAAATAATTAAGTTATTTATTTTAATTTGTTTTCCCAATTAATTCGTTCAATTTCCCAAGAAAAGAAATAGGTTATGACCTCAGTATCAAGTTTGGCTAAGCCTCCGTTTGGCAAACTTATTAATCAATTCATAAGAGAAATAACAGTGAATTCCACGAAATATGTAGATAATATAAATAAATAACAGTTTTGAACGTGTGGCTCAATTTAATATTAAATCATTGTCAAACAGTGACTAGGTAGAAAAATCATTAAAACTTGCTTTTAAGTAATTTCTTTGTCTAGATATATTTTGATAAATTATTTTTTATATCTTGAGTAAAAAAATATTTATTTTAAAAGTAGTAAAAAAATATAACTTGTTTCGCGTTTGAACCCAAAAAAAAATTTATTTTATTAAGTACTCATTGTTTATAAGTAATTTTTTTATGCCTACACATTCTCTTTGAAAAAACTTAAAATAATATCCAATGATTTATATTTGTTCAATTTCGTTATTTAAGCTTACACATACATTTTCTTTAAAAAGAAAAAAAAAACCTTAATATTGAATGAGTTGTATTTGTTTGATTCAATGAATTGAAACATTATTGAAGGATGAAAATAGTTTTTTTTTTTTTTTTAAATAAAATTATATAATCCACTTATGTAAATAATGCGTGTCAAACAAACTTTTAAAAAACTCTTATTGTCTATCAAGTTACAGAGAATAATTTAAGAATTTAAGTTGTACATAGAGTAGAGAGAAGAGAAGGGCAACATAGATCTTCAAGAGAGTCAAATCTCTAATTAAATTTCTTCCTTCTTGTGACGCATGTAATTTAAAGAGATATTGATAACCATCGACCCGATCATAGAACCGAACTATGCGGTCAATGGTTCAATAAGTAGACCATCGACATGAATATTATTTATCATATCAACAAGTTGAAAATGTTAATAAAAGTTGGGAATCATGTAAACAACGTGTTAAAATTAAAGTTCGAACAGTTGATAAAACTTTAATGAAGATTTATAATACAAGGAGATAATAACAAGGATAATGCTAGGTGTACATAACTATGTACATAGCTGTGTCCATAATGCTTAGCTGGTAGGTTTTAAAATTCAATTTTTCGTGACATTTGAAGGACAAAACATATTTTCAAAGTAGCCCTTCAATTATTACACAAATAACACCTACCTCTTTTCATTCACAATCTCAACGAGGAAGCTAGATCTCAAACCAAACCACTTTCTCTTCCAAAAACTTTGTTGACAACAAGAGTGAATCGAGTGGGATCGACTGGTTTAGGGCTAGCCCCCATCTTAAAATCAAGAACCGTTGTGATTACCATCCAAAATTCTGACGGAAAACGAATAGACTAATCGACAACGAGTGGCTAAACTGGTAACTGTGGTGTATCTGCTTTGTTTTAAAAGTAAGAGCAGCTTTTCTCTTCTCCAAAATTCGGACAATGGTATGTTTTGAGAAACACGAGATTCAACCCAACTACATCTAGAGGGGGTGATTAGGTGTAAATGTGAAATTATCAAATGAATTAACAAGCAACAAGTTACAAGTTACAAGTTAATTAT
>CAIGRF010241767.1:0-31090 GCA_903798235.1 Fraxinus ornus
GTGCTCATTTTTAACGTTGGCATCTAGATGCTCAATCGAGTTAAGGTTAGGAGACTATATCTAATTTTTCTTTATTATTATTATTATTATTGATGTGGTAAAAGTGTGTTGGCATCTGTTCTGAACGAATCAAGTACGTATGACATCATCACAAATATAGACCTTGCATCAAGCCCAGGCTTCTCAACAAGATTCCTCTACCACGAGGAAACATCTTGAGCCTTGTTGAGAGGCGGTTCAACCAAATTAACTCAATATCAACAAAATATGCATGAATAAGAAATGAACTGACAAATTGTAAAGAAAGAAAAAACTTCATTAAACGTTGCCCTAAGGTAATAACCCAAAATACACTAGTGCTTCAATAACTGGAAAACCACTGTTCAAATGGAACAACACCAATGTAAGAATGACTAGATTTTGACACTCAGATAGTAACCACTAAAGATCACAATATTTCAACGTTCCCTCAACAATCAATTGTTCACACAAGAACACAACACTCCGTACAAATAGAAATCACTTAATATTACAATATTTGAGAGAGTAACAACAAATCAAACTAGATTTTTGATTTGCAGTTAAGTATGAGAGATTAAACTCAAATTGCGCAGTGAGAGAGAGAAAAAATATCAAAAGCTTTGAACAGTTCCAACCTTAGAATGGTATATATATGAATCACCTAAAAGGTCTCCATCCAACGGTTGTGGGGGCTGACACTTGGCAACATCTAGAGCATCCATTCGTTTAGGCAAAAACACTGCTTTTATATGAAAAATGCGATTTTGCACCATATTTGAAAAATCAATAAATCAGTCAACTGGTCAGCAAATCCAGTCAACGGGTTAATAGCATCATTGTGCCAAATTTTCATTCTCCACCTTGGTACAATGATTCACATTCATCTGCACCAGTGGTTACACCCATTTTTGACATCATCAGCACTTCTTACCAGATTCTTAAATCAACAGTCAGTGATGTTCAGTAAGGTTAAGCAGTCCAAAAATTTGTTTAGTGGCAACACCTTGGTACCTACATCAGCAGAGTTATAATTAGTAGAAATCTTTTCAAGTTTCACAACCCCCTGTGAAATTATGTCCCTTATAAAATGAAATCTAACATCAACATGTTTAGATCTATTATGCAGTACATGATTTCTACTCAAGTGAATAGATAATTGACTATCTGAATAAAGAACAACTTCTTTAGCAAAATCAAATTCATTTAATAATCATTTAAACCAATTCCTTCTTTAATGGCATCTGTGACAGCTATATATTCTGCCTCAGTAGATGACAATGCAATAATCCTTTAAAGCTGGGATTTCCAGCTTATACAGGAATTGCACAGAGTGTACATGTAGGCTGAAGTGGATTTCATGTTATCCCTATCATCGGCATAGTCTGAATCAGTAAATCCTCACAAAACAACACCTTCAGGTTGTTTCCTGAACTGAGTTCCCAAATTAGAGGTACCCTTAATTTATCTAAGAGGCTTCCCAATGTGCTTCACCAAGATTTTACATATAGAATATGACACTCTTACCATTCTTTCAAATTCTTCTTTAGATTTAAGACATTGTTCATTTGAAAGTTTAAAGTGATTAGCCAAAGGTAAACTCACACTTCTGGAATTAGACATAACAAATTTATTTAACAGTTTCAGCATGTATGATTTTGGCTGAGACTTAGTGTGCCTTTTCTCATATTTCTCTTAACTTTAATACTAAAAATCTTTCTTACAAGACCTAAGTCCTTCATTTCAAATTCTGATTTCAGTTTGTCTTTTATTACTTCTATCTCTTTTATGTCTGACTTGCCAACAGCAAGTCATTCGCATAAAGGAGTAGATAAAGTAAATTTCACAACTGGTGAGAAGATTGGATTGAAATCAACTCCTTCTTTTTGGGTAAACCCTTTGCTACAAGTCTAGCTTTATATCTGATGTCATTCTCACTTTGTACAAATCTTTTAATTTTGAAAATCCATTTACAATCAACAACCATTTTTCCTTCAGGTCTTTTGACCAAAACCCAAGTTTTATTCTTTTTAAGTGATTACATTTCATCTTGCATAGCTGCAAGTCAATGTTTAAAGTCTTTACTATTTATAGCTTCCTCAAAAGACTCTGGCTCTTCTTTAATCATACTTTGATAGGACAGCAAAGTAACATTTTCTTCAAACCTAACATGAGGTCTTATTTGTCTTATTTGCCTATCTCTAGCAAGTTGGTAGTTATCTAACGACTAATCTGTTTCTAAATCAGCTTCGGTTCATCAACCGGAGTACCATCAAGTGTTTCCTCATTTTTCTCAACATGATGTGTAACAGTCTGATGAGTTTCATCATCATACTGCTCCGCTCCAATTTCAATCCCTCTTTCCACATTTTCGGTCTAATTAAAGGATTCTCTTTGATTTTCAGTTTTAAGACACGATAGATCATCCTCATTAAATACAACGTTTCTACTAATTATGATCTTATAGCCTTTGATTTCCTTAGCCCATATTCTATACTATTTAACCCCTTCACCATAGCCCAAGAATACACACTTAAGGCCCTAGGTTCTAACTTGCCTTCTGATTGATGTGCAAAGGCTGCACATCCAATAACACTCAAGTTACTGAAGTCAACACGTTTCCTTTTCCACATTTCTTCAAGAGTTTTAAAATGTATAGCATTAGAAAGGCTTCTATTAATAAGATAACTAGCAGTTTTAACAGCTTCACCCCAAAATATCTTAGGTGGGGTAGAACTTAAAAGCATGCATTTCACTTTTTCAAGAATAGTTGTATTCATTCTTTCAGCCAAACCATTTTGTTGTGGAGTGTGTGTCACAGTTCTGTGTCTTAACATACCAGAAAATTTGCACAATTTATCAAATTCAAGATTACAGAAATCCAAACCATTATTAGTTCTTAAGACCTTAATCTTTATATCAGTTTGGTTTTCTATCAAAGCTTTCCACTCTTTGAAAATATAAAAAGTGTCAGATTTTGATTTTAAAAGAAAAGTCCAGTTTTTTCTAGAAAAATCATCAATGATCAACAAGAAATGTTTAAAACCATTATGTGTAGGCACAAAAGTTGGTCCTCAAAGATCGCCGTGCAAGTATTCAAGTATTGACAAAGATTTATACATTCCAGGCAAAAAAGGTAGTCTATTATGCTTTCCTAAAATGCAATAATCACAAAAACTGAGTTTTTCAATGTTATCTTTTTCCAAAAGCACCCTGTTTTTTCAAAATCTGTAACCCTTTGTCACTAATATAGTCCAATCTTTTATGCCATATTTGCGACTTATCATTTTGAACTGAGATTGATGTTGAAGTGGAATCTAGAAAATTTCTAGTCTGTAAAATATACGACCATGTCTCTTGGGAGCTTTAACAATCAAGTGAGAGTCTTTTAAGATTTTAATGTATCCCTTGTTAATCAAGATGTCATAGTTTAGGTCATCTAAAACTCCCAAGGAAATAAGATTTCTTTGCAAATCAGGAACATATCTATTTTTTTAAAAACCGATTTATTGTTTCCCTTTACATTTAAATTGATAGTTCATATTCCCTTTACCTGACATGTCATGTGATTACCCATTAAAACCTTAACACTAGTCACATTTTCAAACTCTTTAAACCATTCTTTATTTGGACACATATGGTAGTGCAACCAGAGTCAAATATCCATTCTTGACAGGGTGGACAACTTACAGCAACATAAACTTCATCAATGTTGGCCTCATTATTATAGGTCAGGGCTACATCACCATCATCTTTAGACTTATTCTTGAAGTCAAAAATCCTCTTAGGACAATCTTTGATAAAATGACCCTCTTCTAGACAGTAGAAACACTTTTTACCTTTTGTCTTCATTTTCATTTTATCTTTAAATTTTTCCTTCTTCTTATGTCCAGGTTTCTTATTAAAGTTGACTTTCTTGGGGTTAAACTTACACTTCACCATCAGATTCATACCACTAACAGACTCGTTCTTTTCAGATTTTAACTCTAACTTCTTAGTTCTTAAGGCATTAATGATCACGTCAGTAGTTAGAGTTTTCCTACCATATTCAATTGTATTTTTAGCATATTTATATTTATCAACAATTGAATTTAATAAAATCACAGCCAGTTGTCCACTTGAGAGTTTCTCATTACAGTTGGCTAGGTCACGGGATAAGCTGTCAATATTAGTTTCAAGATCAAGAGATGGATCCAATTTAAAACCAAAAAACTGTTTCAAAAGATAGACCTTATTAAGCATGGGTTTGTTCAAAAAATTGGTTTCCAATTTCTTCCACAATTCAGTAGCAGTCTTAGTTTCACAAATTTCTCTAAGAACATTGTTAGACAAATGCAGAAAGATTGAGCTCCATGCAGTTTCATCTTGTTCAGTTACTTTACTTGATTCAAGATCAGTTGGCTATGACTCATCAATGACTTTAGCACATTTTTATTGAAATAAAAGAGCTTTCATTTTCTGGCACCAGAGACTAAAGTCTCATTTACCATTAAAGACTTCCAATTCAAATTTTGAACTACTCATTTCTAAAACTTATGGATGCAGTACATAATATGCAGATCAAATACACACTTTACAAGTACTTGCAATTTAGAATAATACTAGGTCACCACACAAGAGACACATTATATACAGAAATTACAAGGTGCAAAGAACTTCAGTTATTTCACAGAAAGTATGTTTTTAGAGATACAGTCACAGTGTGTTCTATTCAACACAAATCACAACGAGTATTTATTATACAACAATAAAGATCACATTAAGGTGATAATATCAAGATCATTGACTTAAATCAAGGTAACCCTCAGATTCCAGACAACTTTTAGGGTTTCTAGACAAATGAATTACCAAGATAGTCACAGATCAAGGGTTTTAGACACAAATGCAGCAAACATAAAGAGTATAAACATGTAATCTGTACTATTAACCGTAAAATAGGAACAAACTCACCAAATCCCTTTATTTGGGTTTCAAGAAATAACGAAGGTCAACTTAATCAAGTGTCACAGCTTTCAGATCTACCAGAATCAAAGTTAATAACCTTCCTTCAACCGCTTTGATACCACTGTTAAGAGGAGGTTCAACCATATTAGCTCAATATCAACAAAATATGCATGAATAAGAAATGAACAGACAACTGTAAAGAAAGAAATAACTTCATTAAACATTCCCTAAGGCAATAACCTAAAATACAGAAAACCACCATTCAAATGGAACAACACCAAGGTAAGAATGACCAGATTTTGATAATCAGATAGTAACCACTAAAGATCACAGTATTTCAACCTTCCCTCAACAATCAAATGTTCACACAATAACACAATACTCTGCACAAATAGAAATCACTCAAAATTACAATATTTGAGAGAGTAACAACAAATCAAACGAGAGTTTTGATTTGCAGAGAAGTAGGAAAGATTGAACTCGAACTGTACAGTGAGAAAGAAAAGAAATATCAAAAGCCTTACACATTTCCAACCCTAGAATGGTATATATATGAGTCACCCAAAAGGTCTCCATCCAACGGTTGTGGGGTTGACACTTGACGCATCTAGAGCATCCATTCATTTAGGCAGAAACGCGGCTTTTATATGAAAAACACGATTTTGCACCATATTTGAAAAACCAATAAATCAGTCAACTTGTCAGCAAATCTAGTCAGCAAGTTAATAGCATCATTATGCCAACTTTTCGAGCCTCAAACACTCAAAGACAACACCTAAGGCCTCATGGACAACTCGCCAACGTCATGCACTGTGACATCATATTGTCAAGAGGTCACTCAAACAATAAAATCCTAACAAAACACTACCACTCTGGTGCTACATTCCCACTACTTCTAATCAAACAATCCAACTGACTCATCTCTACTGCTACTACAATTTCATATTCTACGAGTATATCTTTATAAAATTATATCTCGGTCTCAATTGGAGAGATAAAATTATATCTCGGTCTCAATTGAATATTCTCCCCAAAACACTATATATAGGCTTTCCTTATCCATTACTCATGGACGCTTATCTAGTTTAATTTACAGTTTAAACACAATCCCTTATTTTAGGTATTTGGAAGCTAAGCTCCAGTTCGAGCCTATCCCATTAGTTTGATGCCGAGTCTATCTCAATAAATCAAGGTTGCATATCACATTAGGCCTAGGAGGTCGAGCACATCTCATCTACTCAAGGTTGAGCATACCTTATTAGCTCGAGGTCATGTATTACTAGATCGCGATTAAGCCTCTCTTCCTAAATCAAGGTTGAGTTCCCTTGTTAAGTCATTTGACCTCGCCTCTCGTAGTCCAAGTTCATGCATCGCCGAATATAATTTTTTGGTTAAAAACAATTATTAGTACAATGTTTTCCTCTAACGGATTAATAGCTGAAAACCCACTAAAACGTTTCCATATGTGAACGCCCCCTACCTATTGAAAATCGCGGAAAACCCCCCGGTTTGAAATCTTTTGTGCGAAATCTCCTGCCATCAAAATCTGTCAGATTTGTCGTTAAAAAAAAAAAAATCCAAAATTAAAAATGAATAATTGTAATTTCAGTACTCAAACTTTTTATATGTGCCAACAACAATCCCAAATCTTTAAAAGTTTATTTTTCACCCCACTCCACCCTCTTCCTCATTTTTGGATAATTCTTCTCTCTTCTAGGTTTTATTTCTCTCATCAAGAACACTATTTTAGTAAAAGTCGATGAAGAGAGGCAAAATCCGGGGCTTTGCATGCAAGCCATTTTTCAACAGACCCCCATTTCACTTACCTATTCCATACATCAGCAGCATTGGCGGTGTATTGAGCTGGCTTTGCTATAAATTCGTTGACTTTTCTGCTTCTAGGGTTTTCCTGAGTTTTGTAAGTGAAAAAATTCAGGTGGGCTTGTGGATTCTTGAATTTTTATTGGTTTTTTGAGGTGCACATTGGATTAGAACAAAAAAAAAAAAGATTGGTTATCCTTCTCGTCATGGTGCTTCACAGAAAGAGCTTGAAGATAGCTGAATTGCCTCTACTCATCAACTTCTACTAAAATAGTGTTCTTGATGAGAGAAATAAAACCTAGAAGAGCGGGAAGAATTATCCAAATATGAGGAAGAAGATAGAGTGAATGCGGTGGAAAATAAAGTTTTAAAGCTTTGGAATTGTTATTGACACATAAAAAATTTGAATTTAATTTGTAAAAAATAAAAAATTTGGGTACTGAAATTATAATTATTCTTTTTGAATTTTGACATTTTTGCTATTTTTAAGGACAAATCTAACGAATTGATGGTATGAGTTTTTTTCACACAAAAGGTTTCAAACGATGTTTTTGACGATTTCCAATAGATAAAAGAATTATTGCAAATGAGGGGTTTTCTGCTATTAATCATTTTCCTAACCACACGTCTCAGTCTCTATCAATTATCATTAGTAATCGTCTAATAAAAATCAGATAATTCAATTTGGAACAACCACAGATGCAACTGCTTCTTCCAGCTGCCGTGTGGCCGTCAATAAAGACATTAAAGATAAGATAGGACGCAGTACAACGAATCCACAACCCAAACATCTATGATATTAGCACAATATTGTTAGCTGGCATGTCTTTTAGTATAATTGTGAAGAGAGAAAAGATTTCTAGCATTCCAATGCACCTTCACAAGACTGCAAAAATCTTAGGGTCCGTTTGATAGAAAGATGGAAAATGGGTGGAAAGAAAATGTTTTACAGGGAAAAGATTTTCCTAGAAATTGTTTTGCTGGGAATTGTAATTAATTGTGTTTGATTGGTATAATTTTCCATGGAAAATATTGAAAGTTTGGTGTCCGTTTGACTTTATTTTTTATGAAAATTGTCCATTAAAGTGATAATGTTTTCTACCATTGGATCTAGAATTTGTTCCAATTGCAAAAAAAAAATAAAAAAAAAATAAAAAAAAATAAAAAAAAAATAATCATACTGAATATCATTCGTTTGACTTTGTTTTACATGGAAATTGTCAATAAAAGTGAATTTTTTTTTTACCATTGTGTCTAGAATTTTTTCCAATTGCAAAAAAAAAAAAAAAAAAAAATTGAAAAGTTGGAAAATATTTTCTCACCAAAACATCAAGAATTTATTTTCCTCAATAAAGTGGAAAATTTCAAAAGTTGGAAAATATTTTCCCGGGAAAATTTCGCCAATCAAACACTACAAATGTTGGAAAATGGATAATATTTTCCTACTTCCCTAGAAAATTTGGCCAATCAAACGGAGCCTAAGCTTTCTATAAAGGGGTGATCTGCTCACAAAATAAAGACTTAGAACTTGTAACTGAAACCCAATACATAAACTCGGGATAAATGAGCCATCACATCAAAAAAGACACACGAGATATAAGTGGATAGAAATTGTTTATACAAAGAATCCGGTGCTCAAGTACTAACAACAGCACAAGCAGCTAGTCCTGAAGCCAACCAACTGAATGCGGCTATGGTACAAGCAGCAGTCTCCAAGAATCTCTTTAGCTGACAAAAATGAGTAATAAGCGATTCAGGCTAATAACGGCATAGAATTAGTTTTTTCCGCATAAACAACTTTGCTTCATGTATCTTCAATACTTTTTTGTCAGTGAGATTTTTCATGAATGTTTAAGCTTTGTGCAAACCACGGAATAAACTGTTCAAAGTGTCATCAGCATCAAGATTGGCTGACATAGAGTACAGGAACAAGCCCAGCCATTTTCCCATCCCTCCCAGGGCGTTTCTTCTTAACCTGCAACAGGCAACATATTAGTGAAAATTATGCATATAAAGCCCTGATACAATTAAAGAACAATTTCTCGGATAGACACTTTTATGTTAACGAGGTGAAAATTTGGGCTAGAAGGTCAAAAGGGTTATTCACTATTATACTCGGAAAAGTCAAATGCTGAGATTATGAGAGCTGATAGCTTGTTTATTCCACTTTACAGCATGATCCTGCATAAATTTGTATGATTGCCAGACTAAATTGCATCGAGAAACCATGCTTCTGAA
Organism: Fraxinus ornus; assembly: GCA_903798235.1. Classification (NCBI taxonomy): domain Eukaryota; kingdom Viridiplantae; phylum Streptophyta; class Magnoliopsida; order Lamiales; family Oleaceae; genus Fraxinus; species Fraxinus ornus. The sequence goes on from CAIGRF010241767.1 coordinate 9,022, forward strand.
AACTGTTTATGTTTGCGTGACTTCGTAATCATAATAGGTCGCTAATATATTCAATTTAATCAACAAAACTATCATCCTAGGCTTCTGATGGAATAACAAAAAATGGTAACAGGCAGAATAGAATCTCACACAACGAAGGCAAAATGATAATAATGGAACATTAAAAAACCCCTTTGGTAATTGTACCATATTATCATATCTTTGAGGGATTCAACTAGTGTCATTCTTGTTTAGGTATCCATAAAACAAAAAATAGCCTCTTGATCTTTTGTCAAGACAATCATAATTGTACTTCTAAAAGGAACTAGTTGACAAACAAAGGGACAAATAGTCAATTTTGAAAGAACTTATTGTCAATCTCTTTCAATTATGAATCTATCTTATTCAAAAGGGAAATTCAAAATATGAGTTTTTTTAGGGACTGAAATTCACTTCAAACCTAGTTTCTCGGTGTACTATATGAATCCAACAGCAGACGAAAATCCTAACAGCTATCTTTTCCTTATTTCCGAGTCAATAAAAAGAAATCTAGACATTATGATTGCAACAATCAAACATCATTTTCTTCAGCAAGCAAAAGTCAAGATATACGAGGATTGCAATTGTGGAGCTTTGGAGGATTATTAAAATTAACCAATGTGGGCAAAAACACACACCCTATTCCATTAATATGTGGAAGTCAGAAAAATTTCCAGATTGTGCTATACTTACATAGAACCATCCATCTACTTCATATTCAATTTCAACTTCTTCTCCAGCTGTGAGATTTAGCTGCAAACAACTAAGAGTCAATAATATCCATATACTAAACTGAAAAAACCACCTTCAAGAAGGTCTAGTAGAGGAGGGGAAAAAACAGAATTGCAGATTTGGTTCCTTAATAAACCATCACATTAGAATATGATAATAACTAGTAGTTGATCTTGAATGTACCTCATCATCACCCCCAGCAGTAAAGTCATATAGTGCACTCCCGGATTTGGAATTTCCCGAAGAAGTTCGTTCTTCATCATGGGAACCAAAACTATGTGAATCCGAGCCAGCTAACGGATTTTCAAATGACTCGTATCTTTGATGAACAGGGGAAGAGTATGGAGGAGGTTCTTCTCTTATCTGCAAACAATGAAAAGTAAGACTTGATTTCATTTCACCAGTAAACTCTGATTTTTAAGAAGAACAGGTTCATAGTATCAACCGGGGATCCAGGACCCTCATATGCCCTATATCTGCTTCCTCCTGATCTTTCCTGCATGAGCAACTCAAATGCATCAAAATCTTGCTGAACCTATCCATCCAATATTTTGCACTAAGGGCATAATTCCATCCATTGTTGCATAAAACGTAGCACAAAATGCTACTGGCCAATGCCTTTAGCATTTCACAAAAGAATTAGAATTTGAAAATAAAAAGTACATGAAGAATATTAACATGAACAAGTATAATGGGAGACGGGAGAGTAATCAAGTGACAGTTTAAAGATTAGACAGGTCAAAGGCATCAATTTTATTGAGACCTAGTTTATCCGTATTGTATTGACGATTTAAGTAAAACAATTGGAATTGAAAACGGTCCAACATTTCCAAACCATATGTCTTCATCTCACCTCATCCTGTTAATTCAACCAGGGGTATAAGTTAACAGTGAATTCATGTCTCATTATCTTTAGAGCAGGTGAGAGTGTGGCAGACCACTTGGCTTATTTGGGGCCATTCTGCACAACCGTCCAGAATTTTATCTCCTGTGAACTCCATGGAAAAGTATGGTTGATGAAGATTGTTAAAGATATAATTTCAAGAGTTGACACCATAATCTTGTAGGGTTATATTAATATTTTGAGAGACAGTTTAGGTTTTATTTTGTTGGTTAGTTTCTTTCTTAAATTGAACTTAGTTAAAACCTACACGAGTGGGGTTTATGCATTGTATTAGACTGACTATTGAGGAATCAATAAACAACATTTTCTCTCTCCAAATTCTGCTATCACCCCCACCCACCCCTGGCCCTTTCTATCTTTCTCCCTCTTTTCCTCTATTCTATCTAATTCTATAGTTCTAGGCTTCATTGATTGTCGGTTTAGCACATACTGCATCAGTTGGCTCTCTTTTGTACTGATAGTTCATCTCTATGATATGATCATGTTTAATTTTGTCACTGGACTTGGTAAGGGAGGGGATACCTCCATTTTGTGTGGAGGAAGGTCGTCGCTTGAAACCGGTCAGAGTTTGTTGCCTTTAGAGATTCAGCCTCGTAACTCCCCCCACCCCAAACAACACCCACACACACACACCAAAGATGTATTTTTTGTTTTCTTTTAAAAACAATTACTCTAGCATTGGATTAAAAAAAATAACACATTCCCAGAGCTAGAAGACTAAACCCCTCATGTTTATAGTCATTTAAGCAAATATATTATCCAAAAACTGAGTTCAAGTATAGCTGGCATCCATCTATTAAAAATTGTGCACGTGAAAGGCTTTGATGGGAAAAAATGAACAGTCTACAAGTGAGGAGGTATGTTGAAGATAAAGTTAAATGATATATATGGGACCTTTCCAACAACTTAAACTTTTAAATCAAATTATTCAACATAAAACCTCTCAGGTTTAGTATAACACAACATTAACTTGCATTCATTGCAGAGAAACAGTAAAGAAAATGGTGATACTTGTGGTTCTATTTATCTTTTGGACATAAAATCAGATTATGAATGTATCACTGAAAAAGAATATCCTTGCCTTCCCGAAGCCCCTTGTCTATAGACATCCATTGATGCTTTTGTGAAGAAAGGAAAAACAAAAAGGGAAAATACAGGAGGTGAAATTTTAAGTTTTCAGTTGTCATCATTCTGATTTTTAATCTAACTATGATATTACTTAAAAGACCAAAAAAAAACCTTGATAGACAATATAAAGGGTAAAAGGAAAATGGCAAATGAAGATCAAGAAGAAAGGGGAAAAAAGAAAAATATAGAAGTGGAGCAACTAATTGAAAATCATAGAGTTGAAGCATCCATGATGAGGAGTGGATTTTCAGAAGTAGACAAAGCAGGTGATGCAGATTTCAATTTTCACACTGATTCAAGTCTCAAAGGAAAGTTGAAAGAACGAAAGTTATTATTGGAAGTTGGAACTGTTTTCTGTTTAGATGTTATGCACTTTTATGTGATGTTCTACTTCTCTAGTTGCTAATTTTACATGACCTTGAAGGTCATCAAGAAGAAATAGCAGATATTAATATGTTTTTACCTTTTTTTCATGATTTCTCTTGGTTTCTTTTGCAACTAATGTAAAGTGTGGCTTCATGTTGGCAAAAACAACATATCCTTCATGTGTGGTCTCTCAGGGGTTAATTGGAGAAATATCTCCATTTTTCATTCACAAATTCATGCAAATAAAGTTTAAATTTTGAAGAATTATAATACTTTTCACGCATACGCACGATATAAATATCATGAAAATGAATTTAAGATACTTCACATCTTGATTCCAAAACTGCGACTATATCCATTGCCATCCAGAAGCCAAACATATTTTTTTTTCAATGCATTAATTTGCATACCGTGGACTGCGAAGTTCCATAAGTAGATGGCTTGGAACTGAACAATGACGGATAGCTCATTCCTCCAAAGTGAGATGATATGGATGTCTCGACAGATCCTAATGAATCAGGAGAAGACGACCCAGATGACCTCCTGTCTTCCTGTATAATGAAGAGAGTTCACAGATATTGAGTTCCCACAAACAAACTTGAGATTAAAGCAAGACCATGCAACAGATTACGATTCCCAACCTCCATTTCTGTTGTCTCTAAGAGAGTCTTTGCCCACATATCATCATAACTCATAGAAGGTCTGGAAATAATGTTCTCTTCCTCAACATCTGGAGCATCAGTACCAGCACCAGCTAAAAATTCATTGACCTAATGTGACACACAGATCAAAAGGATTTGTCAGACACAAGTCACAAGAAAAGAAATGAAGTTCCAAATCTCTCACAACATAATGTAGTACAGTTTTTTGACATGTATATCCAAAGATAAAAAGACAAATTACGAACTTAGTTTAATAGGTTTAAAGATCTGAACTTGACCGGGTTACTTCAAGACAAACCAGCTGGTGTGTAACTCATTTAAGACAGTGACTGTGTGTATAACTTCATTTTCAGTTTCTTAATAGAATTTCAAACTAAACATACTTCAGCATAAATAGTTCTAGTAAAAACCTAAAATGACAGTTTGTCATGGTCTATGTTCGAAGTTTTAAAGGTAGAGAGTTATTTTTTCCAAATATAAAACAGGAAAAACCCATCCCAACATGGGTGATGAAGAAATTCCATCAGAGATGGGTAAGATTCTTACCCTGTTCATGGCAGGTGCATTGTTTCCCAATAAGCCATCATCACCAAGGTTTGCTGCCCAAGCATTAACAAGGTCATCATCAAGGCCATCTGATTCAGATGGCTTCATTTGAGTAGATTCAGGAATAAGATCAGCCATCCTCATTTTGGTAGTTTCATAAATAAGATTAGATATCCCTGTGATTGAGTAGTTTCAGGAATAAGATCGGACATCCTCATTTTGGTAGTTTCATAAATAAGATTAGATATCCCTGTGGCAACAGCAGGATCGCTGAGACCAGCTGACGTGCTTATGTTATGGCGGGTACGGTAGATGTCAATAAGCTTTGCGCTGTTTGCAAAGTAAAATAAACCAAAAAGAGAAAACAGTGAGACTGAATTTTTGTCCAATATGAAATTTGCTTTCAATCAATGTAAATTAAAAAAGTGTAGAACTGGGAAGGGGGATTCTGTTTTATACAAGGAACAATGAAAGGATTAATTTCACAAGAAAGACTTTAACTTGTTCTAACATCAAAGTTCATTCTAATGAAAGTATAGATCACAACCAAATCAAAAACGATGTATTAATGAATTGTCGAGCACACTCAACAACGAACAAAAAGAAAGATAGGTCAACTGATTTAATTCCATACATCAAATTCATATAATGATGGCTTGATATTTACGGATACTATAAAAGGCGACTCTGAGAGGCAAAGTAAACTGATATTCCATGAGGCTATACTTATCTTTCAAGTGAAATTTAAAAAGTTCCAACTCCTAAATGACTAAAAGATGCAAGCCATGGGAAAAGAAGGATCTACCTTGTTGGCCCTAAAGGAAGATATTTTGCTCTTGGAACATAACAGAATAGTGAAACAAAATTTAACAGCCTCTCATGAGTTTCATATAGTTTCTTAAGTTCCTCATCTGTCCATTCTTTTTTGGCATTGTCATGGTTGCGCATCTCCCTGCACATTCAAATGGAAATTTTTTAATAAAGACCACCTGTCATATTCCAGTCTTAATTTTGTAAGGTGTTACATCTGAAAGATGTAAGATAAATTTCCTTGCTCACTTTATGAGTTCATCTTGAGCACTATACATTTCATCTAGGACCTTCAACATAGGACTGATTAAGGATCCGAGGCCTGTACCACTTGCTCCCTGATCTTCTCCATTACTGACATGCATATCAGAAAACTGAGATTGGACACCACCTTGTGCTAAAGCATGCAAAAACTCATAGATCTGTAGCCTATAAGGCTCACCAGATCTAATTGCAATTGTAGTGAGAGCTTGAGCAGCAATGATGCGAACCTGGAAGAATTGAGTCTCAGTGAAAAGATTTCAAGTCATCATGTAGAGAAATATCCAAAATGCTAAGAAATGACTTCCATCTGAACACTGATAAATCACATGCAGTAGTTTTATTGCACTCATAATTTAAATGTATTCCGTGCATCCATGAGCAGAAAATCTAAGGACCACCACATAATTTGAGTAAGAAAACCAAAATACGTAAGTCAATATTATCAAAAGAAGATATTGGAATAAACACTCCTCACCCCTTTATTTGATTGATGATTTAATTGAAATTTATTTTCAAATCCATTCATCTCCTCATAACAACAGTTATAATTTTATTGTGGGCAATAAACAACCTGAACCCCCCAGAACCCATAACAAAGTTAGTCAACAAAGAACAGATCATGCAAAAAACAGGTTCACATTTTACTATTTTTTTTAACTCGTGTTATGAGCCCAATTCGAATAATAGCAAGGTCAAAATATGTACCTCCCAGCTGCCACTGAAAGCACACCTTTGGAGCCGAGTCAGAGCACCAGCAAGTGTAGGATTCCGAGAGCTGGCAGCAGCAACCATTTTATCAGCATCTAACATCATCAATGCTGTACCAGGTGGGGTTGCCGACTCCCAGGCATACTCAGAAGCAGCATAATTTGCATTTTCTCCAAGGAACCAAACCTACAAGTAGGAAAAAAATATGTCGGCAAAAGTGTGGGGAAAATGCAACCCATGGGGTTGATGAAATCTAAAGATCCCAATTATTCAGCTTTAACATATAGAATCCTACTGACTGAGTAAAACACTTACTGCCGCTTGAACTAATCTCTGCAACGCGAGAGCTGACTTTGGATCAGATGCAGACACCCTATCAATTGAGGTAAGTGCAGAGGTGGAACCAGGCTGGGGAGGTGGTAAATCAAGAACAATGGTGACTGCTTCCAGAGCTGTGTGTTTTCCATCAGGACCAGCTCCAACCAGACAAGTCTAGCAACCACATAGCAATTAGACCAAAGTAAATGACATCCATGACGAAGCAGCAACAACACTAAAAACTATTTCAATCGAAGAGAGAATTAGGGAGCCGAGTCTTGCGTAAGTACGGATGCTTAAAATTCCAAAAATATATGTACTAAGCTGGAAGCAAGAAATTTTGTGATCTTTTGACAATCAAATCAAACAGAAAGAAGCAAGAGAGAAAATAATAAGAAGTGATTGATCTTTAATTTAACCATTTTGGAATTATATACTATTATCAACATACTATGAAGCAACAGTGTCGAACTTCTCGACTTTCACAGATATGAAAACTTTATTGCATTCAACTGAAGATGCAAACTGAGTGTGACAGCCTCTGAAAGTCACTAGACCAACTCTTTCTTAGTCGGTCTGAGTATATGGGTTTTAATCAGAATACTTGATAATTGACCACAAAATAATATTCAGCCAGAACCAGCTTACTTTCCACCAAATTCTACAATATTTTCAAGAAGCTCCATAGATGGGTACTTTTTAAAAGAATCCATACTGTTCACAGAAAGCAGTGAAGATCAAATCCAGTAGTTCTATTACTTATCCAGGAACAGGTGAAAAAGGCTATTGAGTACATGCAAATTTCTTTATAGTATAGAAATTTGACGAACGTAGGGACTTGATATTCTGGCACAAATCAAGCAGCAAGTGATCAATCGCTCTCTGGCAGTGATGAATATTATTGTGGAGCACAGAACTCCTTGTTCTCAACTTATTTGTAGGAAAAAAACTTCCACCTCAGGCCTCAGCATAAATGTAGTTGAAACAATACAATAAAAAATTATGTCCTTTAAGCAATGAAATCTGACAAGATTGTTTGAACTTACTTTCCACAGAAGCTGAAGAACGTCAGCATCAATCTTCCCAGGAACCTTAGTCGCAAAAATTCTAGCAATTTCGAGAAGGGTGACTGCCATATCTGGAGTAGCCTAATAAACATAAAACGGGACATGTAAGTACATGGCAAGTGCCTACTGCAAAGTAAAAGCTAAGGAAAACTACAGCATGTTCACAGACCTACAACACGCACACCCAGACAAGCATATGGGCAGACACACACATAAAAACAGAGAGAGAGAGAGACCTAAACTCCCGACAATAAGGCAAGAATTAAGGATCAAAGAAAGCAATGATTATGCTATTGAGAGAGAAAGAATTAGGGTAAAAAGAAAGATTCATGTTTTATCATATGCATTCCCAAGTTACCGGCAAAACATAGAGAAAAAAAAGGTCTGAAACAGCTGAAAAAGTCATTCAATATTTAACTTTCTGAATTGTAATTTTTAAAAATTTCTTTTCTACATCAGACAATTAGAAGGGAACAGTCGTTCAGATCAACACTATAATGCGCCACCCTATGGTCTCAGACATTCTTTGTCTGCGTACAGAACTTGGACAAGTTGACAAGTTCATTCAAGCAGAAAGGACTAAAGAAAAAAAGAAGAGACTTTTCCTCAAAATAGAAATTTGAGACAATTTATACATTTTAACAGACAAGAACAGTGAGACCAAAAATAAAAATCAATTTCATGCATCGAGAAAAGCAAAGCTCCGGAGTACATTTGATTATCATCCAATCAATTCTCAAAGTCCAAAACCTTTTCAAGTGCTCATATTGATGTTTGTTTCAGATCTTCTACAACTAAGCTTATCACATCTCAACGCTCCAGTATCATTAGCTAGAGATCAATCAAAGCATCGCATTCTTAATCTTATTCGAAACCAGTGGAAGTTAAATCCCTCGGCATTAATTTCTTTAAAGCTCCGAAAACGTACATGCATGCTAGTCAACATGATTAACAAATCCAAGGACATCGCTAGACAAGAAGGTAACACGGATCCAGCAATCTGAGCGAAAGCTGTTTATTGATGTAACCATTTGGGACAAAACCAAAAATTGGAATGAGAAACCAAATCACAGCAATGAGAAGAGAGGGCTTCAGGAATGGGGGACTAATATGCGAGGCTCTATATCCATTTGATTATATATTGTGCAGAACATTAAGATTTCAAGTGACATATAAAGGTTAAACTTACATCAGCAAAAGGATAACAACATTATCAAAATGGATTATTTCTACTTTTCTCACTTGCTCAGTACCTTAAAACGAGCATGCAATGTAAGCAATACATCATTCAATAAAGTTGCTGGCCAAGATGGATCCGATAGCTCAGATGCGATGATCGATTCCAGCTCATCAAAAGATTCATGTGGACTTTGCATCCATATCAACGCTTTTATCACCATTGCACGCACATAAACACATTCACATGCAACAGTTGTTCGCACCACCTCCATTAATGAAGCCAACAAACTTGCAATTGTATCCTTGCTACCCATCCCATTAGATATTGAGGAAACTCTACGAATACCTAACAGAAAGAGAAAAAAGCAGAAACATAGAATCTGTGCAGGAAAAGGCAAAAAGTATTCCACCACAAGTGACCAGAGATCGATTCATTGAGTCAACAAGGTATTTTATGCATCCAAAGCATATTTAGAGTGAAAAACCAGCCAGTATAGTATCGACTTATACAGTCCTCAAACGAAATTTTTTCGCTTCATTACACGACTTGCACCAATAAAAGTAGAAACCAAGTAAAGATATCCATGACTATGAGTCGAGCAAGTATGCATATGTTTAATTATAAGAGACTAGCTATAGCTGCAAGCCTGCAACCAAGATAACATATGGCAAAACATAACAGTAATAGCCAATGTTAAACCTCAAAGCTTAAACCTCAAGGATTATGCTGTAAGGCTCATAAAGAAGACAAGATGCAACCCTCAAGATGTATTCCCCTGAGGAAGTTCTAAACAAAGGCAGGAGCTTCTGGCCATAAAAAGTAATCAGTTTCTCATCAGAACCCATCACACGAGTTTAATACCAACCCAATATTGGGAACCCAAACATTTTTGAAAAAATTTATGATACTATTTCCCAACTTCCAATGAATAGGCTCTTTACCACCAAACACCACGTTCATATCCAACAACTTGCATGAAAGTAGGATCCTCAAGCAGTAAGATGCACAACTTTAGGATACCAAACCCTAAAAGAACAGAAATGCTATTACTCTCCTACAAGAAAGCATTATGTCGCTTTGGATGTGATTTTTGCGGAGCATCAATCATACTCTTCTAGCACCCATCACAGGAACACGTTATTGAGATGAAAATAGATGGCATCAGGGCAAAGAGAGTGGATCAGTAACTGAATGAAACCCAAGAATTAAACCAAGTAGCCTATATACTATTCCTTAAGACAAAATTCCACTGGCCAACAACCAGTGATTCCAAAATTCTTGCTGAAACCATATTGCAAATTCTGACAATATACCCACAGATGAAGAAACCATAGCTGAGAGACCCAGAACTCCGACTATTAATGTGTACTCCAGATGGAAAAAGTTTATCATTGCTTCACTTGCTCCAATTATCATCCTTGACACAAGTAAAGAAAATAATGATCCAATTCCTGTTTCTAGTTCTGAAATTGATTCCCCTATTAACTTCAATTTACCAATCGCCCCTAGTCCTTAAAAAAGGGATTAGAGCTCGTACTCGACACACTGTGCCAAATTTTGTGTCTATGGAGAATCTTTCACCTTATTTCCAAGCATTTCTCTCAGAAGTTCTTTCTCAGCAAACTCCCAACTCTCCAAGAAGTCTTAAGCTCAAAATAGTGGAGAGGGTCCATGAACAACAAGATGAGAGCACTACAAAAATAAGACCTGGGAAATAGTCTATTTACCAGAGGGAGAAATAGATATGCCCTGTGAAAAAAAAAAATCATAGTGAAGTACAATCTGACAAAACACTCAACTAATACAAGGCAAGTTTTGTAGTCAAGGGATACGCTCAAACCTATTGTACAGACTACCATGAGACATTTGCACCTGCGAAAAAGAATTCTATGATTCACAGACTATGTTCAAAGTCAAAGTCAGGGAAACATACCTTGAACGAAAATGTTATTCCCTATACTGCGATAATAATAGAGCTAAAGATCTATCTGGCAAAAGAACTAGAGATCAAGGACCTTGAAAAATGAAAATATTTTCTGGAAATTGAAGTGGCCACATCTTAACTATCTCTCAACAAAAGTACACTCGAGATCTCCTTCAAGAGAACAGGTATGGCCAGTACCAAACTGGTTGGTATTCCAATAAAGTCTAATCAACAATTAAGAGAAAGAAAAAAGGAAAAGATAAAGGAAGAATACTGATCAAGAGATGTATCAAAGAATGGTCAGAAGTGTTTTTACTTGTCACACACAAGACAGGAAATAGCCCGTGCCGTGAGTGTAGTGATAGTTTGTACATGCTACTCTTAAATCTACAGAATTATTAGATATCTTGAAGAAACTCCACAGAAAGGCCACTTCGTTCAGAAAATTGGAGAGCTTAAACTAGAAAGTCAATATGGGTGCTGACAGGAGTGGCTCAATGACAGATAGAAAATCAACTCCTGGCTAATGTACCTTCTTAGGAGGAAATTGATTGCGTGGAGAAGTAAGAAACAACCAGTGGTGGCTCATTCTACTGCAGAGGTAGAATTCAAGGCAATGGCTCAAAGAATATGCGAACTACTATGGTTAAAATTAATGCTCTAATAATTGAAAGTGGGAACAAAGAGTCCAATGATGCTTTATTGAAATAATAAACCAACCATAAATAGAGTGCACCATCCAATCCAGCATAACACAAAGTACATGGAGTTTGGTAGACATTTTATTAGTGAATAATTGACTCTAGGCAAGTTTGCTCTCCATATGTACCATCTTCTAGTAAACTGGAAAATGTACTCACAAAAGGATTATCAAGTACAAGCTTCCATTAAATTGCTAAGAAGCTTAGAATACAAAATATTTTTTCACAGCTTGAATGGAAGTGTTAGAATAATTCTTTGATTACTTTCGAAAAATAGGTCACAGAATATTAGGTGTGATATTTCTTTGATTATTCGCTTATTTGTTTCCTCTAATTTGAGGACGATAGGATAGTTTCCTGGTTTAGAATGCTACAAATCAACTCCAGCATTATATACGAATAAAATTTTAGATCGCAATGTTTCCCTAATATTCTGAACGATATCTAAAAGTTTTATACCATTTCAGGGTTTGGGAGTGCAAAGCCAGCATTCAGAGCCTTCCTTACAGTTTAAATTTATCTTTATCCTTCTGATAATATTTTCACAAGAAAATGTTCCCAACCATGCTTGGTTCAGAAAACAAGAAAACCAATTAAAAAATTTCTAGACTTATATCATGCTCCCTTACCAATGGAAAAATCTCGTGAACAGACTGTTTAGCGTAGAGAGAGAGAATCACATTTGAAACATATACAAGCAATCACAGAATAACCTCATGATCCTACATATAATGAAAAGATTCGATCTTATGATCAAGGGTTTCTGTTGTTTAAATAGACATACCACCCTTTGAACTGTTACTGGAATATTTATAGTCAATCACTACCTTCAGATTGTGCAGTCGGGTTTATATCTGGATCATATGAATCTTCAGAGTACGTATTTACATAAGCTCCCTCATCAATATCCTGTAAACCCAAAGAAAAAGCAGCAGCACGGCTTTTCCCCATCTCCTGTACAACCCTTGCCGCTGCATGCAGTACTGGCCGCGAGAAACTACGAAAAGAACTTTCCAACCTGAAAACAAGGCAGAAAAGAACAAGTAGTGCACAAGGTCATCCTAAAAGGACCCTGCCGTTCCATTGCATTGAAGACTAAGCTATGATCTTCATAAGAACAATCTATACTAAGTTATCAAGGAAGTACAAATTTCAGACATCGTGCTTGGAATATAAATGAATAGACTGGATCTTCATTGTCAAGAAGTAAAATATTGCCTTTCTCCTTTAGAGACTTCGGAGAACCATTTATTCTTTGATTCACACTTCGTTCATTTGTTTCTTGCTTACAGAGAAGCATACCCAGAAAAAAGGAGGATCTAGCCCATAAGTTGACCTCCTTGGTTATGTGAAATGGAAGTAGTTACATTTGGTAAATGTCGCTGGTAACCTTTGAATGAGGGATTGCCTTAATAAGCCACTTTCCCTACTAAAGACATTTCTAAGCCTGCCAGTGAAACTACTTACTTCACAGCAATCAATAAGGCAGAACTGCGAAGCTAAACAGTATGTGTGTTCTGTATGCAATTATATATGCATACATATTCAAGATTGAAAGAAGGCTCCATACCTCCTCATGACAAGTTTGATTAGTGGTTGTGGGCGCCTTGTCTTTGAAGCCTTGTCTTTTTTTGACTCAGAATTTGAGTCCTTCACAGAAGGTGCCTCTGGAAGCTTAAGAATCTCTCTAGTTAGACGATACCATCCAGCAGCTCTTTCCTCGGTCCTATATTGAGTGGAAGAGTAGAAAAATAAGAGTTAGGAAATGGAAAATTACACATTTAATCTGCTGCACTGTAAATAAATTTACTAGCAGTGGATAACAAACAATCGGGAGAAAAAGTCAGAAGCACCATTTATGCCCCTGTTTGGGCTCCAACTAAATTAAGTTTCGGGAAAAAAAATGTATTTTGGAATAGTGATTTTTTGGAAAATGTGGTTAAAAAATAAGGTAAAATTTTGGATTTACGTGTAATATTATTTTATTAGAGAATATGTGGTTGAAAATAAGAAAAGGCAAAATGCATTTTTCACAAAAATGGAGCCCAAACAGGGGCTATGTTTGTTGCATACCTCTCTGAATTATCAAATTTACCCAATACACAAAAAATAGCCTCAAAACAAACTCTTTCACTGGGATCCAAGAGCAGCTGATAGAGAACAGAATTGAACTGAGACTTGATGTCTGGCCGTTCTGCATTCAAAACCATTTAAAAATGTCAGCATTTCATCCTTAAGAATGTTCATATTTTATCCAAAATATGAGAGTTCATTAACTTGTGTGACTGTACAAATTTGGAAATTATCCAAAATATGCTTACCATCTAATGCTCGAGCTCTAGATATTGTATGGCACAGCCTGGCTAGTGCAACTCTAGCAAGAACATCATGCAAGTGGAGAACATCCTGCAGAGCCCCTAATTAATGAGCATAATCTGGGATTAGATTTCAAGGCCAGTTGTTGATCATAAACAAGGACAGGAAACCAAAGGACATCGACCATACCATCAGATTGCACGTGCTTTCCTGCAAAAGAAAAGTTTAAATTGGTGAAAAAAATAACCACACGATCTACATTTTTAACCTGAGAGAAGTAGGTGACTGAATATAATATCATAACAGAGGTATACAAATGTAGGATTGATGAAAGACACGAGAAATGTCCTTTTTGCGAGACAATGACGAATATACTCCAATATTTTATTTGTGTAAGAGGGAATGAGCTACAAAAACATGAAATCCAGAACAAGAATTACTTCTATGACAAAATGTTTAAACCACAATTCATATGCATCTGACTACGAATTATGGCCCATGTCATAAACCATAGGTTTAGCTGATAGACTCTTGAACAACAATTTTCCAGACACTGTCAACTACCCTTTCCCCCAGAACAAAAAAGGGAGGGAGAAACAGAGATGGAAGGAAAGAAAAGGGGGTGTGAAAAACATGTTCCCTTAGTTCAGGGCAACAGAACAATTATAAGTGCAGCAAAAACATAAACTCGAATATAATATTTGACATTCTATGGAGTGACCCAGATGAAAGCAGAATTAACATAGCACTTTGCACAAAGTTCCCAACCTTTTGCAAAAGTTTCCTACAGATCTGACGCAAAGTGATATTTCAAAGAAATATTTAAATAAAACTACTGAAATCATTCGGAATACCTTTATTAATGTCAATCTCAAACTTATATCTAAGCGGAATAGATACGTCCAAGTTTATCTATCTCAAAAGTCCAGGCAACTAAAAGGCATACACAATTATGGTCTATTAAACTAAAACAAAGCTCATGGTTTCAGAACCTAACTTGGATACAACAAGATCAGTATTAAGAAGCCAAATATCCTCTACAAGGCAAATTGACATTTTTCTTTAAATATTTTCAAAACCAAAGTGATCCTCTTAAAGTTTATCTTGGTTACTTTGCTAGTTTTTGGTAGACATACAGAAATTTAGTGTGTCAGACAACCAATAAAAATAGAACATGGATATACTCTGGCTCGCAGATCTTGTGGGGTGGTCCACATGCCCCATCGTTAATTACATTCTCAACGATTTACGTATAATGGGAGGATAAATATTTCCAAAAAAAAAAAAGCAAAAGTGATGCGATTATGTAAACACTGTGTTATCTAAAGCACAGACTACCCCTGCAAGCAGAATCTGAAAGAGGAAATCGAATGTTCCTTGAGATAATATTAAGTAAACCGGAGGTAAGGCCATTAAGTTTACCTTAATAATCAATTTCAAGCTTATAAATGAGGCAATGTAGTTCATTGAAAATTGTATATGCCTTAAGTCGAGATTGTTGAAAGAATGAAATCATTATATGAATTTTGTCTAAGCACACTCTTTATTGCGATGGAGCAATTTAAAGTATAAACTTTAACCAGAATGTTTGGAAAATTTAAAGAAAAACGTAGAATTTTAATAATCTTCAAAGAAAGCAAATCGTTATATTCTCAAAGCATCCAGTACTTATGAACGAGTTTGAACTGCTAAATTTAGGACACTATGGTCCACGTTTACAAGAACCATGTTATTCCCTGATTAAATAGATGATGGCATTCCTCAGGAATAATAAATCAAGAATATTCATCTAAATAGAACAGACAGCAGACAGCTTGGTTAGAATTAAATCATTCCTATAATTCATGCTTTTAGGCATATATAAACCCAGACCACATAACCAAATCCAGAAGGGGCATATGAACAACCACCAATTTTATGTAAGAATTAAATCAAACACCAATGTATACCACAACTAGATAGCCAATGGTAATAAGATATGCAGTGGAAATTCATTGCTATCAAATTACCTAATGCCATTGCAACTGCATAGGGATCCTTCATTGCTAATTCTGAAAGAATTTCCAAAGAATGTCTCACTGCCACTGGATCAGAAAACAAAACACTGCAACAACATATGAAATGGCGTGAAAATTGTTGGCCGGAGATGTGAAACGAAGATATAGCAATAGAATGTGTACAAAAGATGATTTTGTTCACGAGGGATGAGATTTTCAAAGTAGCAAGACTTAAAATGCACGTTTAGATGGATATATGTAATAAATGCTTGGCAATATCATGTCTTCAATTTGAGACCTCAAAATCAACAATAAGTGGATTCAAGAGGAGTGGGACAAACTCTCACAATCAGCACTGAGACTCTCCGATAATATTTCAATAATTAAAACAACCAAACACCATGTAGGCTCTCAGATAACTTAATTGTTAGCCTCTCTCAAGTTTAAATAAAGGTCGAACTTTAGTTTTAAATTTCTAATTTAGTTTCATGTTTATTATCATTGAAGTATTATTGGGGTTCCAAAAATGTTGATGCGGGGCTCTTACATGAGCAATGATTTCTAATTTCCAATACTCCATCCTCACATTTTGAGTAGTTTTTCATATAACCAATTTGTTCTCTGAATAGTTCTTTAAATAAGATGAATGTATGGCATTTCCTGCATCTATCTGCATATAATTAATTAGTGTTGATGTTTTCAATCAATCTGGTGTCAGCAAAAGTATGGATACAAATACACTGAAGTAAATGACAAAAGAAGTGCATGATAAGAAAAGGAGTTAAAAGATTTCAAGCTGGTAAGCATCCCAAAGAAAGGTACAAAAAGATGGGATGGAGGAAGGATGCTTTTAGTCGTCTTAAGAGATTGTGATCAATCTTGGTTAACTTACTACCTCAATTATATCAGTTTGGATCAAAGCTAAACTGGCATGCAAACGATTGCAGATGACAAGCATGCTTGGTAGCATCCTGCAGCAGACCTTTTATTCTGCTGAAGGGAAGGGTATAGGGTGGGTTTGTACGTGTCATGGGTTATGAAGAGCAATATATTTGTCAATTTTTTTTGCTGGTAAGATCGCAAATACGATTTCTTTCCTATGCTTTTATTTAGCCATATTAAAGAGTAAGCTATGCAAGTGGCTGCTCTATTCTATTTCATTCATCTTTTTTCTTCTTTCTAACCCCAGAAACTAAAAAATCAGCAATTTGGATCCGACATGTTTATGGCAATGATTTGCAATCAAGGGTGATGATTTTAGCAGCAGTCACAGGTAAACTAACTGCTAACACAGATAAGAGCAGTAATAACTAAACAGAATCCCTAGAATGAATCGAGATTTCGATAGCACAATCTTGAAGATATAAAAGAGATGTATTGATCTATAACATGACTTAGACGATAAAATGCCTCCAGCAGATATAACCAACATAAACATGGTAATGAATCATAAATCACTACCATGCTGCATAGCATCACTCTAGATAATCAAAAACCAATCGATGAAAGCTAACCCTTGAGTAGCACGATGGAGAAATGCTGAATTTCCTGGATCCAATGGGAGTCTTCTTAAAGCACTTATGGCAGCATATTGCAAATTCCCCCGAATGATAGACTGATGGATAATATTCATGAAAAGGTAGAAGGAAGGAAGAAATTACTCATATATGTCATAACACTGATGAGAATTAAAACGTCGTAGGGAAACATAGACACCTTGACTTGAAAATAAATACAGTTGAAGAGCACAAAAAATTCAGTAATTAAAGCATATAGAGAGCAGAGATATTTATAATACAGCACTGGGGATTACTTAATACAGATTTTTGCACTTGCTTAAATATTTGCCAAATGATTTTCTACCTTCGGTTCAAATAAATTTTTAAATTGATTAAATAGTTGAAAGGAAAGAAAAAAAAATGCATTTACGGTGTTTATAGAAATCATGCTCTTGTTTGGTGGGATTAAAATTTAGAAAATCAAAGTCAATAATTAATTTTAACCACATATTTCGGAACGCTCACAACTTTTCAACCACACATTTCATCAAATTTTATCAAAATCTACTAAAAATCTGATTTTAATCCCTGCCAAACAGGGGCCATATGTCAATTGAGTAGAGGTCTAATTAACTCTCCGTCAAAGATTAATTCATCTTGGAGAAAAAAAATACTGTGAGAATCAATAATCTGTGAGCTGTGAAGGTTATTTACAGAAGGCAAGAAATTGAGGAAAATCCTTCCGCCCCACCTATTTTGTTTAGGTGAACTCGAAGTAACATAACAGGTAATTAAACCTAGTGATCGGGCAGAATATTATTCATCTCATTCCCAGCCTGAAATTTGAGGCTATGTCATCTGTTTCACGCAACAGATTAGCGTCAAAAGGCTAGCTAATGTGAGCATTGTTACTCTTTTAGTTGAAGGACAACAAGTTTCACCCAACTTGAAGAAACTCTATAATCTGCACTTTGTGGGTGGGGAGGAGATAGATAGAAAAACCTTAAATGTACAGTTGTGTAGAGAAAGTGAAGGAATATTAGGGATCTTATGTTGACAGAGCTAGAAAACTAATGCATTTCTTAGTTGGGACATTAGAAAATGATAATCTGGAATAGATTTCAAAAATGGATGGCAGGCTGTTGTGAATTATATTATAAGGCAACTGGAAGTGGGTGTTCAGGAAATATCCCTTAAATATAAATCTGAATGGAATGCTCTCATAATGGTGCCTTCTTTAAAAATGCAAGTCACAGTGCCATTCTAAAGGGAGTAATCAAACAAAACCTGAAGCCTTCTAAAGTAGTAATTTATACATGTAAGGCAGCAAAACACCAAGACTGTACATAGACATGAATGTCAAGAACATATACTATCAGCAACAGCACGTTGAGAAGCACCATTAAGCAGAATGCACAAATTAAAACCAAAAAAGATTAAAAGGAAATTATTAATATGAGACAATACCTCCTTGTCACCCCCCTTTGTCCCAAATATACCTTTCTTTCGTTTCTGCGGTTCACCAACCTGGCAATCAAATTGACTAATTGCTCTTAGGAAATCGAAGTTTTGGTTTGCGCTTACATGATATTCAAGGAAATGATTTGTTAGAAATGATAACAAAACATCAGCAACACCAGACAACTATTAGTTACAGAAAGTTCATAAATTATGAACTATTAACCAGAATATCTGATAAACGCTATTTATCAAAGAAATTACAAGACACAACAAACCTTGGTCACATGCACTTTAATTTAATAACCTCTTATGGCTTGTCTATTGACTAAAGACCATAATATTCAATTTACTTGGGACAATTTTAATGATCAAAGAAAGGAATGGGACTAAATAATGACAAATAGATGTATGGAGACAAGCAAGGGGAAATATGAAATGATCCACATTAAGATTCTCTATTAAACTTGGAACCTTCATGATTAATCAAACAGACAACAAGTCCAATCAAAGTTGTTTTTCATTCAAGTTAAATGTAAAAAATGATATTATAATGTCCATCTGAACCGATCAAAGACAAATTCAAGATAACCTCTAAAGTTGAAACTTAGCCATGCAGGCACATGTTTTATATCTTAGCATACTCTCGGATGGTTCAGACAAAGCAAGATATAACATTTATCTATACCCAATGATCACCAAATCCCAAATGCTGAGAACAAACAAGTGTTCAAAAAGTATTATATGCATTGCTTCCATAATTCAAAATATTGCCTGCATAGATAGTAAAAGGATTTTTTTTCTCAAACACACCTTCTCCAGAATGCTGAACACAATTTCATACAACCTGGGCAGAATTTCTGAGTTGCTAGAAGTTGCATAAGTGAGAGCCTTTAATGCTTGTAGTCTCCGCGCATGAACTTCAAAAGAATAGAAAGAGAAGCAATTACTGATTTTCAGTTTTAGCAAGAACTTGCTTGTTGTTTGAGCCCCATTTTTTTTTAATGAAAATGCATTTTGTAGTAGTTTTTTGATGGAGAATGTGTGGTTAAAAAATAAGGAAAAGTTTTGGGTTTGCGAGTATTATTATTTTATTGAAGAATGTGTGGCTAAATATAAGAGAGAGAGAAATGTATTTTAGAAATAATGGGGACCAAAAAAGGGCTTGAGGTCCAAAATATTAAAGATAAGCAAGGTAACTTCCTTAAAACAAATCCTAAATTTTAAAAATGCATTTTGGAATAGTTTTTTGATGGAGAATGTGTGGTTAAAAAAAAAAAAAGAAAATTTTTGGGTTTGAGAGTATTATTATTTTATTGAAGAATGTGTGGCTAAAAATAAGATAGAGAGAAATGTATTTTAGAAATAATGGGGACCAAAAAAGGGCTTGAAGTCCAAAATATTAAAGATAAGCAAGGTAACTTCCTTAAAACAAATCCTAAATTTTAATATGTATTACATCCGATTATATTCTCCACAGAAAATAAAAGAAATACAAAACACATAGTTCTAATGTTTCTTGTGGAAAATGTGTTCCCTCATGCAGTAGAATATTGAACCTTCCAAATATACATACATGGCCAGTAATAACATCAGTGATGGCCGTATTACAATGTAACTCCCCTTATAGTTGTTGCAAGGAAACCCTTCACATTACCCAGGCAGCAATGAACTTGAACTTGTCAGATGAGTCACGCTGATCAGCCTCAAATGTCAATTTTACAAATGACATTTTTTCCATGACACAACTGATGGTGTTTGCATTATTGTCCCATTACAGAGTCCGTTGCTTGAAATTTAGAATTCATTTCAATGCTTTCATCATTTTTTTGTCTTGTGGATCTTTGAGAAGGAAGTTGAAAGGAAAATAATTTACAGATCAATCAAAGATGACACCGTCTATTGGTGGAGTAGTGAAGCTTCAGGAGAATGATGGCATAAAAATGCAGGGTAAAATCAATAATTGATAGACGGCAAATAGTGGCAATCCACCATGAAATAAAAAGTAAATGCATGGTAACAAAACGTTAATGCCAGAGGGTGAAAGCCAGAGGGGTCATCAACACAAAGAATGGCAACCAGTTGCTTTCTACATTTTATAAATGCCTCAAATATAGGTTTAAAGAAAAATTTGTCAAAGTGCAAGGTTACATTGCCCAAACATAAAATTTCAAGTCTCGTGATATTGGAATTGAAACTGGACTCGGAATTATAAAAAAGGCATGCGACTCTGTGAAACTGAGTTATACATTCCGTAAAATCATAGAATAATTTAGTTCCATATACTTTGTTGAAAGCAATTTAGTCTTGTGCAAGTGCAATCCAAAAAAAAAGTTAAATAAATAAAAATTAAAAAAAGTAAAAATAAAAATTTGGTAGAACAAAAGAAAAAGATGATAATGCATTGTTAAACAAGGGAAATGACTTTATCACTTACATTCAACTTCTTCATTTAAAGCCTCTGAAGTCAACCGCTCTACTATTTTAGGAACGACATCAGCTCTGGTCACCCCTCCAACAGCATCGATATCTGCCAAAGCATCCCAATTTGGAGTAGGTATGCCACCACCCGGGCTTAAACCTTGTGAACCAGTGTCAGATAGAATTCTGGCTAAGTAATAATAAACATAGCGTAGTACAGTCCTATCCTCACACTGCTGGTCAAGCTAGAGAATAAGAAAAGAGAAAGAAGAAATAAGTGACATTTAACTTTAACAAAACTTTTAGTAGTAATAATATAACATGAGATGTGCGGACAATAAGTAACAAAACACAGCACTTCATAAGATCATTAGGTGACTTGTCAAGTATTATAGTAATCATTGAATTTTACATAAAAAATTAAATGTCTAATGAAAAAAAGAGGTAGATTTATAAGGAAAAATAAAAGCTGCAAGGCATTTAGATTTTTCTGTAAAATATTCTTCCAGCTAAAATATTTCAGAAGCATAATGGAATTCAACTTGCAGTCAAAGTACAAGCCTAGGTTCGAAGGTGACCACCCAAAAAGCCAAGGCAGAGTGCCATCACCCAGGCAACTGCAGTCTAGTGTATATTATTTCTGCTAATTTTTTCACTGTAATCCATATTCCCATGGCACTATAGAATAAAAATGGATGTAACTACTTGAGTGTACTAATATTTGTACCTATATTTAGTTGAAATCATTAGTTTTATGTATATATGGAAAGAAAGAGAAAGTTAAATGAAGGTTAGACTATGATAGTGGCATCAAAGTGAGAGATAGGAGGCGATTCAAAGTACAAGCAGCTTCTACATTTTTCATGTTCTACTTCTTCAGTCATTGCAATTTTCATATGAAACCGACTCACTTAACTGCCTGGTTGCCTGGGCAATGGATTAGGCCCATCCCAGTTTGCCAGTTAGGTAATCACTTTCATTATCAATAGGGGCGGAGCCCCATTAGGCCCAGGGAGGGCACAGGCCCTCCCTGGGCTTCTGGGCCAAAAA
>CAIGRF010241803.1:0-19390 GCA_903798235.1 Fraxinus ornus
AGATTAAAATCAGATTAAAATTGAAAATATAGCCATTATTGTTGACTTTTATTAGACGGGTGGGACCCAATAACGGCCATATTTTCAATTTTAATTGGATTTTAAGCCGTACCAAACAGGCTCACAACGAATTCCATAGAAAATGTCACATCCGAGGAAAACGAATTTTACTTTGATCGTTTGATTGTAACTTAGAAATGGAAATCGAATTCCAAGACATAACCACTTTAATCTGCATTTTCTTTATTTTCATGGAAAACGAATTACTATGAGTTTGATGAGTTTTTATTTTCCAACTAATATGAAATTGAAATTCTTTTTCACTTTTGCCTATCAAACGGACCCTAACGGAAAGAGAGAGAAAAGTTCATTTTGAGACCACCTTGAAAATAATACTATTTGTATTGCGTCATTGGATGTTGAAAACATGGCCATTTTTTATTATCTGCAGAACAGGTTTCTGGCTCCAAAATGAAGAGCTGAATTTGTTTCCTCAAATGCTCCCATCTTTAGTTATTAATTCCTTGATTTTTATATTGTACGGCTTTCAACCTTCTGGTTTCTTTTCCTTTTCCCAAGTAGAATGACGTGTCTGAGCATAGATACATCCTTGGTTTAAGCAGAGCTGTAAAGGGGTTAAATTGACCTAATTTTATAGATAGAGCTCTTACTACTGGGTTAAGAGTGTAGCATCCTCTTCTGGTATGCTTCTCAACAGATAGAACTTTTCACTAGTAGATAGCAAATTCATTACTGTGTTAAGTAAGAACATGGGATAAAAACGCTTTTGGTTTGTTTCACTTTGGTTACCAAACTTTTTTGGTTTCACGTTAGTGGACTTAAATTCTAGTTCCTTTAGGACACTCTGTCCTACTGAACTGAAGAAAATGCTGTAGTGGCCAGTAGAAGTAAAATTGAAAGTTTTGTAACTAACTCGAAACCAAAAAAAGTTCTGAGGTCATAAATGGAACGGAGCGATAATTTAGATGATTGACAGTGTTTTTTACGTTAAGGTTGTAGCATGGGAGCTAATCATGTTAGATAGTAGATACGTCATGGATGTTACCAACTAATATCTGCATTAGCTAAGTAATTAGCGGTGAATTCGATTGAAGATACGTTGTTAGGTGCTTTGTTTTCTTTGTTTCGTGGAGGCTCGTGAGATAGCTGATAGATAAGCAGCCTTCCACTGCATCATACTAAGATTTGCATTGGTTTCGGAGCTTTGGTTCTGAAAAATATTTGCACCAAATAATGGGGCTTGCACCTATGCCTGTGGATAATTGCCTTTGTTTTCTCATCTAATTAGCTTTCAAACTCGACTAATGCTTACTGGTTGTCCTGCCTTTAATAATGAATATAACGTAGATAACTAAAGAAAATTGAGATAATTGTCTTGACATGGAGGAAGGATGAAAAGAAGAAATTATAGTCAAGCTGACATTTCTCTGTTACTATCAGTGGCTTGAAGAAAAGATTGATGTACAATTGTGTTTTTAAATCCAAAATTATGTATTTTATACAAGATGTAGGCCCGTTTGATTTACATTATTATCTCATTAAAATGAAAATATGACCGTTATCCATCACATCAACATTTAAATTTAAATTTTCTATCTCTTGTGTGGACCTTAATAACGACTATATTTTTCATTCTTATTCTACAATAATTTGGCTCAAACAGGGGCCTAATATGTTTCTACAATTCGAGAAATTGCACTTAGTCCTTGGTTGATTGGCTTGTTGCTATACTTTTTCGGTTGAGCTTTGAATCTCGACTAAGAAGTCACCATTTAAGCTCTCGACTTTTCAAACTTCTCAAATAAGGTGCCAAAATTACTACTCGACACGAGACACAACTCAAACTTAATCTTCAGTTACTTATAACTCATTTTCAGTGTTTGTCCTTAAATAATCTTTTTCCCAATTAAATGTATATCCTTTAATAAATCTATTTTAGTCCTTCGAACATTGGTTATCTTATACTGAACTTAAACTTTTCAAACTTCACCTTTAAGTTCCAAATGAAAATATAGAAGCCTTTGGGATGTTACATGAACCGTAGTCCATACAGAGCATCTCGCGTTGAAAAAGAATGAAGAAAATGGATAAAATAACGCCGTAGTTAGTAATGCTGCAGCCTGCATGAATGAAAATAATGAATGTCAACAAAATAAAAATAAGTAGTGCATCCAACGAGAAAAGAATTAGACGTGACTGTGAGCCTGTGGCTGACTGATAAAATTAAAATGAGCATGTCCAGATATGTTACAACAATATTAAAAAAAAAAAAAAAAAGTCAAAGTCGAATATTATTTCAATCATACATTCTTAAATACTATTTATTATGGGTAATTGGAGCAAAACGTCCCTACCTATGAAAAGTTGAGAGAAAAACGTCCCTACGTTTGATTTTTTGGTGCAGAACGTCCCTACCTATGCATTTTCTTGCTCACAACTTCATTTTCCCTAATTTNATGATGAACAGATCAATTACAGTCACTTAAAGTTTTTGGATGTACCTGTTTTCCCTGCCTAAGACCTTATCAGCCTCATAAGTTTAGTTTTCACTCCACTAAATGTGTTTTCCTTAGCTTCAGCAACTCACACAAAGGTTATAAATACCTCAGTCCTACTGGCAAAATTTATCTATCTAGGCATGTTGTTTTCAATGAAAATGAGTTATTATTTCAGCATGGTTTCCTGAATAAAACTAGTCATTCATCTAAAACTATCGTCCAATGTCTACCACTCAGCATTCCACTTAACTCTGGTCCTGCAGGTTCATCTGATACACTTCATCCTAGTTCAACTCAACCAGCAACATCTCACAGTTCAATTCCACCAGAGACAATTGAAATTGAGACTCCAGAGGTAAATGAAAATGGAGATTCAGAAATTAGACATGAATGTATTACAAGGGAAACTCAGGAAGGTACTGCAGGTATTGGGGCAGAACAAGATGAGTTAAATGTTTAGGTGAATCAGGAACAAGTAGAGGCTACAAGGCAGAATGTTGAGCACCCTATGATCACCAGAAGTAGACAGGCATTTTCAAACCTAAAGTGTACAGTGTACACTATACTTTGCAAAAATTCCAGAATTGAACTAAGCAAGTCTGAACCTAATGATGCTCTTGAAGCTCTATCTGACAAAAACTGGAGAGAGGCTATGGAAGATGAGTACAAAGCTCTGATAAGGAATAGAATATGGAGGTTGGTACCACCTTTGATCAATCAGAAGGTCATAGGAAACAAGTGGGTTTTCAGACTCAAACGTGACATAGAAGGAAAGATTTTGAAGTACAAGGCAATGCTTGTTGCAAAGGGATTCCTACAAACTTCAGGCATTGATTACCATGAGACCTTTAGTCCAGTAATCAAGGCCTCCATCCGAAGAATAATATTCTCACTTGCTGTCTCTAAAGGTTGGAGTATTAGAAGAGTTGATATTAACAATGCTTTCCTAAATGGAAAGCTAAGTGAAGTTGTCTTTATGAAACAACCATAGAGCTTCATTGACAAAGCCAATCCAACGTTTGTTTACAGACTAGAAAAGGCTCTCTATGGACTTAAGCAAGCCCTTATAGCATGGTATGAAAGACTAAAAGGAACTCTTCTAGACTGGAAGTTCATCGAGTCCAAAGCTGACAGTTCATTGCTCTTCTATATAAGTGAGAGACAGGTAACTTTTGTTTGGTATATATGATGATATTGTAATCACTGGAAATGATCACAAAGTACTGCAATGCTTCATTAACAAGCTTAACTCACAATTTGCATTAAAAGACATGGGTAAATTACTTCAGTTCTTAGGGATTGAAGTGGGGAGATATGAATCGGGGATGCGTCTCACCCAAGTTAAGTACATCAAGGATTTGCTAAAAAGGTTTAGCTTTGAACATCTTAAACCTTGTGCAACACCTATGGCAGTAGGCAAATGCATCTACAGGAATGAAGGTGAGAAGATGGCAGATCCCTTCTTATACAGAAGTGCAATAGGTGGGCTTCGGTACCTTGCTCATATACGACCAGATATTATCTTTGCAGTGAATAAACTAAGTTAATTCCTACAAGCCCCCTCAGACATTCATTGCAAGGCAATTAAGAGAGTCTTCAGATATCTGAAAGGCACCATGGAATAAGGCTTATGGATTCAGAGAAGTGACAGTTTGAACATCACCGATTTTGCTTATGCTGATTGGGCATCCTGCCCAGATGACATGAGATCAACAGTCGGCTATTGTGTTCATCTAGGAGATACTTTGGTTGCTTGGTCTTCAAAGAAACAACAAGTAGTTGCTAGGTCAAGTGTTGAATCAGAATACAGGGCATTGGCCCAACCCTAGCTCAAATAAGTTGGATTGAGTCACTCCTTAAGGAAATCATATTGCAGCCTGCCTCATCTCCCATTTTGTGGTGTGATAATCTAGGTGCTAGCGCTTTAGCTTCCAACCCTGTTTACCATGCTCGAACTAAACACATTGAACTTGATATACACTTTGTAAGAGACAAAGTCCTTGAAGGGAAATTGAAGATACAGTACATTCATTCATATGATCAAATCGCAAATTTATTAACCAAGCCTCTCTCCCATTTCAGGTTCCTGTTTCTTAAAGACAAGCTTGGAGTTAATGGATAAACTCCAGCTTGGGGGAGGATGTTAAAATTCATAACAAATTGCAATTAATTCGCTGATCAACACTCATTGCTATTGGCATGAAAGCTGAATTCAGCTACCGCCATTCAGAAGATGATTGTGAAATTTGTTTTGAGACCACAATGATTCTTGTATCCATATTGATTATCACGTGCATTGTGTCTCATTTTTCTTGCTCACTCCTCCAGCTTCTTTTATATATATGGCTGGCATTGTAACCTTGTAATTAATTAAATTTAATTATAAATTTAATCTTCTTGCTCAAAGCTGTTATTTCATTTCCCTTTGAATTCTAACTTACAAAATCAGAGTCCGTGTGGCCTTTCAAAATAATACATTCATCACATTTTTTAAACTTTAAACTCAAATCAAGTATATCCCTTAAGTATCTAAACATCCACTTTATAGCAATCCAATGTCTCAACTGGATTTTCCATAAACCTGCTTAAAATACTTATTCCAAAGTCGGGTTTTGTACAAACCACAAGATACATTATAGAACCAGCTATATTAGCATAAGGTAGTTTATTCATCCTATCAAACTTTCAATCAATTTTAGGTGATTATTCACTAAAAAGTTTAAAATGATTAGAAATGCGGAGAAACAAATTTAGCATCAGATATAGAAAAGTTTACTAACATTTTAGTCACATATGAAATTTGATTTAAATAAAGAATACAATTCTTTGTGTCTCTTTTCATTTTCATTCCTAAAATTCTTCTTGCTTATTCTAACTCTTTCATTTCAAATTTTGATTTTATTGCATCATTTTTCTTTTCTATCAGACATGCCAACAACATATCATAAATATATAAAAGCAGATAAACATATTTATAATCACCTGTACCTTTATAATTAAAAATATGAATCAAAAATTACTTTTTCTAAAATCCAAAGTTTGAATATAAGAATTAAATTTCTTACACCTTGAGCTTGTTTCAAATCATATAAATACAATAAGATCGCTATAGATTTTGTGAGATGAATTATAACTTTTATCTTGTAGAGATTCAAAAAAATCATAATAAAAGATGTGGTGTGTAAAAATAATTAGGGTCCGTTTGATTGCAAATGTGAAATTTGGGTGAAAAGAAAATGAATTACAGGAATTGAATTATCTAGAATTTGTTTTACTCTCAATTGTAATTAATTGTATTTGATTGGTATAATTTTTCACCTGGAAAATGTTGAAAGTTTGATGACCGTTTGATTTCGTTTTTCATGAAAATTGTCCATTAAAGTGATAATTTTTTTTACTATTGAGTCTAGAATTTGTTCTAATTGCCAAAAAAAAAATAAAAAATTAAAAAACTATCGTACCGAATACTATTCGTTTGGTTTTGTTTTACATGAAAATTGTCAATGAAAGTGAAATTTTTTTTACCCTTGTGTCTAGAATTTTTTTCAATTGCAAATAAAAAAAAAAAAAACTGCAAAAACTTTTACCACAAACATACAAGGAAAACCAATTCCACAATTTAGAAGAAAAGAGGCGCGTGAGCCATGTCCATGGAAAATTTTTGCCATTAAACAGCAAAAAAGTAGGAATGGAAAATCAATGCTATCAAACATGGTAGAAATGTCAATTTTGCCATCAAGGACAAACAAAATAGTATAAAAAATTGAAAAAAAAAAAATAGAGAAATTCATTTTATCTCCAATCTCAAGTACAACCCAACTTGTTATCCATACGTCGGCCAAACTCTTTCGTAGACTCTTTGAATGTTTTTCATCATTATCAAAATAAATTAATCTTACATTTTTTCCTTCTTGTGCTGCGAAGATATTCTTTAGTAGAATTAGAATGGTCAAGTAAATCCCACGGAATTAAGTAGATTCTATATTTGAATGGGAGGTGAAGAAATAATTTTAATTAGGAGCACCGAGCCCGCGTTCGAGCTTCATTTTCGGGGGAAAATGAGTTTTAAAATAGTGATTTTTTTTTTTGAAAATAAGTGGTTAAAAAATAAAGAAAAAATTTGAATATACGTGTAAAATCATTTTATAAAAGAAGAGTTTTGAAAAAATGATTTTTTTTAAAAATGAACTCCAAACATAGACTTGATGTCGTTCAGAAAATTAGGAGTATTAAATGAATTAATGCTACAAAAGGAACGGAAGAAAACACAACATAATGTTCAAGGTGCTCTCTCTCTCTCTCTTGTAGAAAAAAGACGAATCACTAGAAAAATAAATAAAATTAAATATTGTAGCTAAAACTCTAAAAAAACTTCATTTTAGATAAAATTCAAGAAGTTTCGACAAGAAAATTCACCCCCAAAAGAATAAAAATTCAAATGTTGTACACCAAAATAAGGCACCCGTGGAAAATTATATACAATAAGGCACTTGAGGGGACTATACAAAAATAAATAAATAAATAAATAAAAGTCACTTTCAAAAGAATAAAAATCCTAAGTCTCGAGAACTCATAACTACTCTTTTCAATACTCATTGTGAATGAAAATTCAAAGTCTCGAGAACTCAACTACTATTTTCCACACTCATGTGACGAGTACGAGCTATCATGATGCGACTGTTGAGATTTGAAAATATGTATGGGTGGTCGAGAAAATGTTTGTACTAGACTAGGATAATGAAGATGATCAATGTTCTATTTTTTATTTTTCTTGTTTACATAATCTTCAAGACAAGACCTTTTAAGCTATACCAACGGTGAGTTTGGACGAAACTATTATCAAGGGTTATGTTTGTTAATTTGTTAAATGTTAAAGATATGAATGTCAAGAAATAAATGTTTGAATATAGAACTGCTAAAAGGTAAAAGTTGGAGACAACATGCGCAATTATACTACATTGTTTTCCTTTTCTTGTGGATTCTCTCTTGTAAAATACGCGACGCGACGCAACTTTAGTACACCTCAAAACCCTAATCTTTGAACTCCACTCCATTCTCGACTCGAATCTCTCGGCGCTATCCTACATACGGTAAACCCCCAATTTCAATACCTGAAAGATTACCACTTTAATTTATAATATTCTATCTTTCAGTTATATAAACAATGTTCGTAGTTCAGCAATTCTAATTGAGGCCGCCGACCTTGTTGTACTATTTTTTTTCTCGCTATTCTTATGTATGGTATCAGTCGAGGCAATTTTTTAGGGTAAAATGTTTTATCGATCAATTTCTTTTACTAATTTCGAAGATGGATTGTCGATGATTAGCTATGGTGCTGTTGATGGCCGTGTTTAATTATTTTTTAATTTTTTAACTTTTATTTTATTTATCGATCATTTCGTTTCATTTTTTGCAATTTTAATTGAATTTGTACAATTCTTTGTCATGCTTCTATTCCTGCAATCTTAACATTCGTGGATATGTCAACATGCTCCTAATTTCTGGTTTTTTTTTTTAATTGTTTGATTTTTCTGATGTTGTTTTGAATTTCACTAGGAAGAATGAGTCGATCAAGTAGAACCCTTTATGTTGGCAACCTTCCTGGTGACATTCGCGAGAGGGAAGTGGAAGATTTGTTTTACAAGGTAATTTATATGAATTTGAATTTCATTTCTAAATTCTTTCAACCCTCTTGTTCGTCCTTACTGATTGTTTTAAAGATTTTATGATTGTAATTTCTTGTGCATTATTATGATTGTCTTGTCTTGGATTAATTGCCGTGACTCCGTTCTTTCAATTTTACTCAATCCACTGGTGCATTGATGAATCCACTCAAATATATATGGTGCGTGTGAGTGTGTCTTGTTGGTTTGGTCATGGCTTAGTATGTTGGAAGCATGCTGATGGATAATTAGATGAAAATGTCTTTTTTTGTGCATTTTTCCGTTTGGAAGTGGAGGGTATGGAAGTGTATAAATTGAAAGTTTTTTGCTGAACACTGCTATAGCTTCCAAGACATTTTATTTCCTCCAGTAAATAAAATATGAGCTAGTAAGGTAATAATTTATCACTCAATATCCTAACTCCTAAAGTAGCAAAATGCACATCCCTGGATGTTCCATGTTGAAGAATAAGCTTGCCTCAGGGATGAATGATGACAAAAACTGTGATGGAGAATATAACTGTTAGAAGTGTTCGTAACATGTCTTTAGTAGGGAGAGTTGATATTAGGAAGAGCAAGGAAGAGAAGGGAGTCTAAACTTTTGAGTTCAACATGGATTAGGTGAGGTAGGTAAACAGACACAATCTCTTCTATGTACGTGCATTCAGTGATTTTATATTGATGGCATAATTTAATTCATAGTGGAGTTATTGACAATCTTGAAATTGAGATAAACTCTAAGTCCTAAGAAGCACATATACTTGTAAACTCATTATGTCCCCATATCCAAGTTTCAATACTCTCCGATACACTTCGATACGTACCAGATGCTTTTTTTTTAAAATTATTTTATATACTTTACCACTGTTTGGCATACATTAAAATTTTCATTTTCATCCTTCTACTCATTTTCAACAACACATTTTTCAATAAAATAATATTTTTTATCCCATCAATAATTTTTCCTTATTTTTCAATCACACATTCTCCATCAATCTACTATTTCAGAATATATTATTCCAAAATAATGTGGCTACCCGTAAAATTTTTTAAATTTTCAATACATATCCTACACGTATTTTTTAACTATGTTATACTTTTGTATGATTTTCGATATGTATCTAATACTTTTTTTAAAATTATTTTATTAACTTATTGAATCAATAATATTTATTGAAATTTAAAAATATTATAAATCTTTCATTGCATGTGAAATCGTGTTATTGTTGAAATGAAAAGTATATTTTTATTATTAGAAATATATAGTGACTAGTATTAAATAATACATGTAAAATTGTATTATATTAAGCTTCCGTTTGTTTCTCATTTTTCATCCATAAAAATGAGAAAAATGACCGTTATCCATCATATCAAACCATCAATTTTAAATTTCTATCTCTTGTGTGGGGCCCAATAATGGCTATATTTTTCACTCTCATTCTACAATAATGAGAATCAAATGGAGGCTAATTCTATTATAGAAAATAGATAATGATTAAATATATGTAAAACCATACTAATAAAATGCTTTAGTATTTTATTTTATTTTTATTATCATGCTACTTTTATTAAAAAATTTTTATATTACTGAAATTATGTTGAATTTTTTAAAACGTATCGATGTATTTTATCTTATTTTTATTATCATGCTTCTTTTATAAATGTTTTTTTTTTATGTTGAATTTTTTAAAAGGTATCGACGTATCCTATTTTTTTCAAAAAAGTGTTATTAGCGTATCCGTATCGTATCTGAATTATGTATCTGTTCTCCTCCTAGAATAAGGGGTATTAAGCCACCAAAAAAACACATGCTTATCTGGTTATGGGTTTCTAATGAGTTTTAAAGCAAACTTTATTTTACCTATAATTTTCCGAAGCTTATACCGTATTTGGGATGCTTATTGCAGTATGGACCAATTGCGCATATTGATCTGAAAATTCCACCTAGGCCTCCTGGTTATGCTTTTGTGGAGGTGAGTCGTATCTCTTTTGAGAAATCTATCATTATACGTGTGCGTTTTGATCTATCATAGTTGTCACAACAGTTTGAAGAGGCTCGTGATGCTGAAGATGCTATTCGTGGGCGTGATGGTTATGATTTTGATGGGCACCGGCTGCGGGTTAGTCATCGATTTACTTCTCTTCAAAACTAGTCATTGATTTGCTTAAATTTGCTTATCCTTTGAATCTACTCAGGTGGAGCTTGCTCATGGTGGGCGTGGTAACTCATCATCAACGGATCGTTACAACAGCAATAGTGGTAGTCGAGGTCCTCGTGGTGGAGTGTCTAGGCGCTCTGAGTATAGAGGTGGGTATATCATTTCATAGAGTGACTGTTGACGGTTAAAATAACTATAATAAACACATCTTGTGTATGCAACTTTACCTCACTTGACCTTGTTCTTCAGTGTTAGTCACTGGATTGCCCAATTCTGCTTCTTGGCAAGATCTGAAGGTAAGTCTTAGTTTGTCACTTATCTTGAGTCACATTCACTACTAGCTTTATGATATCGGACTTTTTGAATGTTGTTATCATATGTTTCTTATTTAGGATCACATGCGTCGAGCAGGGGATGTGTGCTTTTCCCAAGTTTTCCATGAGGGGAGTGGTAAGATGATACAAGGAATCTTTTTTTCCTGCAATGTACGATTCATTTTAATATTTCAGCTGGTGGAGGATTTGGACAACTGAATACAACATCAACATTTATTTATTTATCTTCTTGTATTTTTGGGGTGGGGGGACATGAAGGTGTTTGGAGGCAAGAGATGTTAAGTAAGTGGTTCTAGGCTCATAAAGAAACGTATGTTTTCTATTTGCTTGCATATAGCACTGTAGGCCATTCGAATTTCGAAGCAATATAACATGATTCGAATGTGAATTATATTCAGGTTTTGTTCTTTATGACTATGACTTGGACCCACTGGTGTTATATTACCTATTTTGGATAAGCATCATGTAGCTTTTACTACTGTTGGCAACACTACATTTTTAGGGTTTGCTTTATTTGACTAACATGCAACATTCTCCTTATAGTGTGTGCCATTGGCCATTTTGGGATTTTTGTGTACCAGCATATCAAATGTACACTTGAATAGAAGACCCCTGTCTGAGATCCTCTTTCAATTGTTCTTACTATTGAAACTAAGATCAAGTTAATCTATTTATACTTGGCATCTTGACGTCTGCTTTAAACTGCTTGATGAGTTTTCAGAGATAACTAACAGTGTAGGATGAGACTGTTCGTTAAGGTGTGGATTTTTAGTATTTGTAGATCTTTCTGAGGCATTCCGATGTATTGCTGAAATATCCTTATGAGATTTATTTCTCCAGTTTAGTGGCAGTTTTATCCATATTTGATCTTTAGGAGCATGTTTGTGTGCAACTTATAAGTGAGTTCATAAGCACGAGAGATAAAAAAGTATGTGAGATTATACTTTTCCTCCATCATACTTGTAAGTTGCACCCAAACGTTCTCTAGGCCTCTTGCTGCTTGGGAAACTTCCTTAGTGGTGCTATATCACAGTAATGGACTAGATTGTTATATTGTGGTTTGCCCCGTGCTACTGCGTTGGAGAATTTGCTATATACTAACCTAGTTGTAGCCGTTATATCATACATACTGTCCGCTTTGGGTGGGCCTATGCTTACCTGCTTACGGATTTTTATCGCGTATCCACGATTCGAACCCAATGCCCCTGTCTAATAAGAGATTTAAGTTTAATCTTGATACCAATTCGAATTCTGGGGGACACGATAGAAATCCGTGAGGAGGTAAGTGAACATAGATCCACCTAAAGCGAACGAGACGTATAATATAACAGCTCGAGCATAGAGACCCAAGTGATTACAAAAAAAACGAATTATATCGCGTCCCTAAGATTCAAACTCAAGACCTCTGCCTAATGAGAGAATTAAGTTGAATCCTGGTTACTAATTGGAGGACGCGATTGAAATTCGTGAGGGGTTAAGTGGGCGGATGTCACCTGAAGCGAACAATATATATGATGTAACGGCTTGAATATAGAGACTCGAGTCGTTACATTAGCGACATGTCATCTTCGTATATTCAATAGCAAATAACTCTGGAGAATTTTATCTCAATGCATAGGCATTGTTCTTTTTGGATCCTTTGATCCAGCTGGGAGCCTATATGGCTT
The DNA here is from genome assembly GCA_903798235.1 of Fraxinus ornus. Lineage (NCBI taxonomy): Eukaryota > Viridiplantae > Streptophyta > Magnoliopsida > Lamiales > Oleaceae > Fraxinus > Fraxinus ornus. Next base: position 12,343 of record CAIGRF010241803.1, read on the forward strand.
AGCTCCATTTTCAAAATAGGTTAATTATCAAGAAAATAGTTGTTGCTACTTGAATCGACACCTATGTTCATACTGATTTCGGATTGTAATTTGTTAACTGCTAAATTTTGATCTCGTGTTTATAATGTTAGATATTTTAAGCGTCTAAAAGTTCCTATCAAAAAAGTTATGTATTAAAATTATGGTGACTGAAGCTCCTTTGACTATACGGGTGAATAATCTTGCTTCCAATAGCAACAACCTAAGCATAGTTCCTTATTAATATGGAATTGAGCAATCGCTAAATCAATATGTTTTCTCCATCCACTCGGAGTCCTGTTTCCATGTATTATAATTTCGTGTAGCTTTTCATGTACTTCTTTAATAATCTTCTGTTTATGTTCGTTTCTAATTTTCCTTTCGCTATGATATAATTAGGCTGAAGGTCAGAACCTTTATGTTTACAGTCTTGTGTCTAAGTTTGTTACTAACTTGTCTGTTCTGGGCAACCTTGAAATTAGAATTGGCTTCTTTGAGCTGTTTTGGAATTTTTTTTTTTTATGCGTTGAGCATTCTTTAAGCATCTGTTACTTTCGGTTTTGCAGGAAAGACGGGAATAGTGGACTATACAAATTATGACGACATGAAATATGCTGTAAGTTATCTTTTGTTTTTTCTTCCAATGTTTATTGTTCTAAATGACTAATTCTTGTTTATTCTTATGTCTGATTGGATATGTGGAACATCTATCACTTGACTACTACACGGAACTTTTTTTCCATATTTACAGATAAAGAAGCTCGATGATTCTGAGTTTCGGAATGCTTTCTCACGATCTGTAGTTCGGGTATGCTGCAAAATATTTTAATTATATGGCACGTACACGTTATCTTCTTATTATGCATGCTCTACTTACGACGTCCTTTCATTGATGACAGGTGAAGGAATATGATGGAAGCCGCTCCAGAAGCCGCAGCCGCAGCCGTTCTCGCTCAAGAGGAAGAAGCAATGGTCGCAGCCAGAGCCGAAGTCGAAGCAGGAGCAAAAGGTTGAAAAATATTATAGCCCTTGTTTGAGTCCCATTTCGGGGCCAAAATGCATTTTGGATTAGTGTTTTGTTGGAGATTGTGTGGTTAAAAAATAAAGAAAAGTTTTGGGTATACGTGTAAAATTATTTTATTGGAAAATGTGTGATTGATAATGAGTTTTGGAAAAAAATGGGGGCCAAGCATAAAAAAAAATCATTATTGTTGTCTTTAGATTTGTTGGTTTTAATAATATATTTATGAACTTTATCAATCTCCTTGCAGCAAGTCACCCAAGGGCAAATCTACACGCCGTTCAAGGTCTGTGTCTTCTCGGTCTCGCTCTGGGTCGAAAGCACGCTCCGTATCTAGGTAACCGTCTTCATTGAATTCACCACTTGTTGTCTGAAGGATTTACTTACATCAGAGTGCTTCTTTATTGGCCGTTGACCTTTCCTTCTTCTTTATGTCCAACGCCTTTCTCCTGGGTTCTTCATGCTGAATGTTTTAAATTTTTTATGAGTTGATTTTGAATTTCTCTCTATTTTTTAGGTCTGTTGTTTTTAATCTGTTTTTAGTGTCATATCAAATCTGATTTGTACATAGCGTTTAAATTATGTTCATCGGGTTAAAGTGAAATGACCCTATTTTACATCATAGCTTTTAGATGAATAAGCCAAGTTTCATTGGTGGATAATGTCTGTGTATTTTTGGTGGAATATTTTGTTTTGTCGAATTGGTGTGTTCCATGAACTTTTGGAGCTCAAATATGTTACTGGGCCCCCTTTCTTCTTGTCAGCATTTTGAATATCCTGAACCCAAAATTTTCAGCTTTTTGATTGACCATTGATGCTTAGTTTTTCAAGACTTCCAGCTTCACAACCATCAGATCCTGCACATCTTTTGAACTTAGTTCCACTGCAGTTCCTTGCATGGTACCACTGGTCGGTATCATCACATCTAGTGGGTTAGTCAGGTTTCTGCATTTCTTTATTTTGAGGAATTTCAAATTTGTTGGATTGGAGTTGGGGGTGTCTATGAACTGAGCTGAGGGTGGGTTGGGCTCATCTTGAGCTCGGAATGTTTCATGAGTGTACAAAGTGCCAACTCCAGCTGACTCATCTTTTTCTGCATGTTCATGAGTCCAATGTGAAAGATGATAGAATTAATATGATGAGTTGAGGCCTGCACGGGACACGCCGGTCCCAGGTCTTTGGTGAGTGTCATGAAAACTGGGACGGTCCATTTCGCACCTCTAGATGATATTTTGGATCTGAAATCGAATCCTCGTAACACTGGCACATATCAATGTTTAAATTTCGGTTTATTTAGAGACCACGCCTTTACAATCATGTCTAAATGGCTAAAAGGATTCGATTTATTCATTAATCTGTCTCTACAACAAGGTGCATATATTACTTTTTGAGTTCTTATAAACAAAGAGCTGAACAAATGCCTGTGGCTTTGATATTTTTCAGCAGGCCTTTTCCATTGACTGAAATGTCAGAGCTTTTTTGGAAGCTGAGCATGTCTTAAATCATGAATACCGTTAGTTATTTGTAGTTGAAGACTCCCCTCATGTAGCCCTATCTCTGATTCTTTTCCTCCCGTATTTCACTCTTGGATTGTGCTTGAAAATGTATCATCAAGGAATCATAATGTTCATTCTTTTCTTTTCAAATTGGAATCACCTTCTTTGTTTTTTAGATATGGCTTGTATGCGCAATTTGGGGATTGCACATTAGGATCTTGGTGGGATATGGTTCAATTACCTACATATCTTTTGGTAGTGGAGGTATGATGTTTTATCGATGGAAGCTTTCGAATCCTTCTTGGTGTCTGTGTTCTAATGAGCATCGCAAATGTCCATGGGTGCTAGATTGGAAACAAAGAAGATATTGGATTGCGAGTAAAGCTGGACTGTGAATTGCCCTTTGAACATGGAAACACCCTCTATCTGCGGTGGAAACATTTTCATTGTCGCCAATGCTGTTAAGCTACCAAAGCATACCATCGAAGTTCTTTATTGGTTCTTTTGGCATCTTGATCGGTCTTTAAAAGAACATTTGTTAGCTTTATATTTGAGGTTCTGTTTCTTTCTTAATTAGATTCCTTATTTAGGTGGACATATTTTGCTCCCTATTTTAAGTCTTTTTCCCCATAAATTGCTAAAATATTTGCAAGTTTCCTCTTATGCATTTTGGTCATGGTCATTCTGACGTGGATGTGGCATCAAGGCTCATGGAGCAAAGTTGTTAAGAGGCACAAGTGGATATTAAATTGGGTTGTTTCTGGAACTTTTGCAGATCTCCATCAAGATCCAGGTCCCCAACTCCATCTGTAAGTAATATTTTTAGTGGTTAAATACTTCCTACATGTTGTCTCATTGCTGGTTCTCCGTCCTCTCTGATTTCTTTTGACGTGTTGGTAACTCTCAAGTGCATGAAGAAAGTTTTAGCTTCTTTTTTTTAATACTATCTAGTGCTATCTAATCTTTGAACTAGAGTCAAGTGTGGTTCTGCTTCTCTGCTTTTTATGTTCCCACTTTATTTTGATTTGCCGAATTTCAGCGCCAGAAACGGGCAGGTAAAAGTCCAACTAGGCGCAGTTCCAGCAGAAGCCGTAGCCGAAGCAAGAGTCTCAGCCGAAGTAGAAGCAGGAGTCTCTCTAGGTTTTCTTTTTTCTAAATCACACCATATGATGGAAGTGATTATGTTTTTTCTGACTAAGGGGATTTTATTTCGTCTATGTTTTAAACAGGTAAGAAATGGCTGTGATTTGATATGAAGAATTCAGAAGTTCTGCACGAGAAGTATCATCTTTCCTAACAAGGTTTTCCTGTGAGTGGGTTACATGTTATGAGCAGATTGGAACCATCATGTGTGTGTGTTTTGTTTAGTGGACAAATTTCTGAAATTCGAGAGGCACTATCATTCTCTCTGGCCTTGGTTTACTGCGTGTATGATTTGTATTTCATGCAAATCTTATGAAGGATTTAAAATTTCAATACTGTAGTTATTATTTATCAAACTGCATTGATTTCACCGCAATATTGTCCGTTGCAGTTGTTATCCTTGTGATTTTAGATCTTGCAGATTGTTATGCTGTTTAATCAAGTATAAAATATTAGCTAAGATCGCCTGGAAGCATATAACGTTTTTTATTTTATTTTGGGAGGGGATAGGGTTTATGCAAGAACAGCTGAAATTTTAATTGAACCATTAGGAGTTACTTCTCCTCAGAGATATACACACCCCTTCAAGCAGGGGCGGAGCTAGAAGATAAGATTTGTGGAGGCAAGCAAAAATTGGAAACTACAAAGATTTTTTTGAAAATCTTGAAAAAAATTGGGGCCAAATATTGAAACTTCAAATTTACTGTGGGGCAGGTGACCCCACTGCCTCCACTGTACTGCCTCTGCCCTCAAGCAACCAACGTTTTCTCATCCAACCTAGGCACTGCATCTCCCCACGTTGTATCACTGTATTTTATCCCAACCCGAGCTCCTGCTCGAGAAGGCAATTCAGCTGCTGCAGGCAACTTTCCGTAGTACCTCTTCAAAGCATCGACCAATAGGCTGTCTTGAGAATTGGGAACATGCCATACATACATGGGAAGAATAAGATTGTCAACAGTTGCTTCTTGTTGAGCATGTTGTCCATCCGTCATCTGGTGCTTGAATGCCAGGCATTGCATCACCCTATGGCCTTGCTTGGACTTCAAACACCCCTCATTTTTTCCCACGCTACCATGCCTTGCACAGCGTTACCTGTTCCTTTTTTCCCACGCGACCATTACATGTTCATTTGCTCATGAATTAGCACTTCGATTGGGGTGGGGAGCAAGGGCTGTCAACCGATAATCACAAATTAGAGTTTTACTGAACTGTTAACTTTTCTTACAATCTGGTAATTTTGTCCATGTTTGTCAGTTTGAAAACATAAAAATGCTGACTCGAAAGCGTAGTGGGAAACAACAAATTGTCATGTCATCTTTTCCCATTATTTAAAACTAACAAACATGGACGGACTAGCCGGCCAATTGTACCAATGTTCAAGTTCAGTGACTGACTTGAAAAAAAAAATGAAATTTAATTTGGGACCTCAAGTGTATTTGACGAAGGAAACTAACTAAATAAGCTACTGCGTAACTATTTGTCACAAAATTATTACTCAAAAACAAGAATGAGCTAAACAATGAGGTGTTGTGTGGAATGATTTCATTTCGAAACGATGAAATCACGAGGGCATACCTTTTAGTGTGGTGGTAAAGCCACTTTTTGACGTTCACATTATGCAGTCACAATTTGGTGTTTACACTACTTTTTACTCCTATATATGGAGTATGTAGCCATTTACTTGTGATATTCCATTCTCGAAAGATAAAAAGAAGAGAAAGAAGAGAGCTTCTCTTAAATACTTGTAGTCTTTCATTTATTTAGAAGAGAGCGTTTGCTCCTATTACAAGAGAGATTATTGTTATTGTGCTCTCCTTGTATTAAAGAGAAGTTGTTGGGCTCTTTCCACACCAGCCTGAATGCACAGTTCCATGACGGCTGGAATTTGATCCAGTTGTAGCCGCTCATTATGGGAAATGGCTCTTCCCAACCTATACTAAATTTATATGTACCTGCAAGAATAAATAGGGATGCTATCGGTAACTCTGAAATGCAAGTGAATAACTCACTTCTGGCAGCTAAAACTTCGTGAGCAACTGCTATTAATTCTTTTACCAACAGCCCATTTTCGGGAGGGCGTAAATTCACCTCTCTAAACACTTCTCTATCTGTCGTTACCAATCTAGCTTTACGTTTCACTTCATTATTATGATTTACCATGACTTTTCATCAGACTTGCTAAGCCTTCTTGGTAGCTCCACATAACCCGACCCAGTCGAGTATAATGCACAAGGGTAGTTTTACAACTCGTTTGTGGCCGAATTTTTCACGTTGCAACATCTTGAAATTATCTGATTGAAGTGAAAGATTGTCCGATCACGTCTTGGGAACATTGCTACGATTGGTGTGTGTAAGATTGAACAAACTGGTTTGAGTTTTAATTTTATCAGTCAGGGGTTTTATCGAACAGGTTGCTTGCAACGAAAAACGTTTCCATCAGACATTAGAGTTATCGGTGTGTGTAAAGATTGGAAATTCTGATTGAGCTTTTTAGCAGTCGAGGTTTATGGAAGATATTGCGTACAAATACAGAGACATGCTGCATAGAATTAGACCAAGAGCTGGAATGGAATGGTTCCGTACTTTGTTGTCAAGAAATAGTGGTGGTCTCAAATCTTTGAATTATGTTGCATTTTGATCCTCGACCTTAAAAATCGAGCATTTTGGTCCACAATCTTTCATTTCAGTAGCACTTACATCTCTAGTGAAGAATCTTACCATCCTGAGTTAATTGTTTCATTGGCCACTGAACTTTATCCATCGTCACGATCTACCCATTGAACTTTACATTGCTTCCCAATAGCCATTAAACTTAACTCCGTTTCACCGAAATGGCCACCCAACGGATTCCGTTCGTGAACGTGTTGACGTGGAAGACGGAATGCTGACATGTCTGTTAAAATTGGTAATCAGCTGCACACGTGGAAAAAGAACCCCAAACACGACCTTAGCTACAGTAACCAAAAAAACAAGGAAAAAATAAAAGTCTTGTTTCTCTAGACCAGTTCATCCCCCAAATGAAGAACCCTAAAATGTCCTAGCCGTTGCCTCCAAATTCCTCAACCCAAGCAAATGTGTCTCCACCTTCAAATTTCAAAACACATGTACCTTTGATTCAGGTTCCCTATGTCAATTGCAACACATCACAACGCCATTACCGAACCCAACCCGTAATCACCAAATCGTTTTCGAACACATACACTGAAAATCAAATTCGAACAAAGACACCCAAGTGGTTATTTTCGAACATTACAGAAGGCGTGCAAATGGACGATGAAAGTGAAGGTAAAGTTCTCAGAATGTGCGTGTTTTTCTTTACCCATTCCTGTGGCGCATAGAAGCTGAAGCTGACATATTTATTTACTTA
>CAIGRF010241829.1:28516-40360 GCA_903798235.1 Fraxinus ornus
TGTTTTTCGTATTTTTTCTTCTCCTACTTCGTTTTAGACTCAGTTTTTGGTATCATACTTTATCAATAACTCTACTAATAGGTTTTGGACGTACCATATATGTTTTCTAAAAATACTAGGCTCTTCTATACAATTTTATAGTGTGAGATTTATAATTACTAACTTCTAGAATCATTGTAATATTTTTCTCTCTTCTACCATATTATAGTCTTCTTTTATTCTCTTGTTCTTGATCAATTACATTATTACTTTGTCATATAACTTCAACATCTCAATCCTGTATTTGGTGTCACAACAAGTGGTATCAATCCTAACAGAAATTAAAAATACAAGCCTCATGTAGAATTCAAGGTACGGAAAGTGAGAAGTTTTTTTTATTTGTTAACTCTCTATCTGCCTGTGTTTCTTAAAAACTTTTTTCTTTAAGTAGATTTATTTTATTGCCACTGCTTCTTCTACCTAGGAAAGTTTTGTTGATGTTGTTCTAGTTCCAAACAACTGCACCAAAATCTGTTTCATGCGTCTTCCTAGGCCATTCTTGCTCTTGGTGAGAGTATAATAATAACAGATAATATTAAACAAGTGCATTCGTGCAGTTCCTTTTTCTGGTAGAATAGGATCACCATATTTATTGAGAAACTAAATTACGAATAATTTGCCCATGCATTTATACTTGTTTTTCTGATGGTAAGTTGACTTCCACTATGTTTCCTGTGTTACAATCGTTCTATTAGTATACAAATTAGTAGAACCCTAAAAAAACAATGAAAAGCCAGTTGATCAAATGAGAAAGGTGTGTTGGAATTTAGTTTAAAAATTGAAAATTTTGATTAAGTATCAAACCTTGAAAAGCGGTTTTGTGTCAACTTCGGTCATATATTCAGATTTGATCCGATAGTCAAATTACGAAAGTAAATAGACTAGCTTGGTCTAATCGTTGAGTAGATCGTTAGTATATTTAGAATCTAAAAATTAATTCTCAATGAATGAGAAATTGTGGTCCAAAGTTTGAAGAAAAAATTGGAATTCAGTATTTTAGGCCGCTGCTCGAGTGGCAGGCCAACGCCAAGCGAGCGATAGCTCACTGCATTGCATCGTTCAAGCGCCACATGGACAATAGGTGAGCGGCAGAACAAGTTGTGTCCCTGCATGAAAAAATCCGAGTTTTGGGGCATGTCTCTCCAACCATACCCTTCACCTTCTATATGAGGGACCCCTAAGACATTTATTATTCATTGCATTCCATTTTTACACTTTGGTTTTGCTTAAAAACACTTTGTAGAAGTGATTCCTTTTTGCATCAACGTCATGGTTATGGTAGAGAGGAAGGTTCATCGAGTTCAGTGATCTAAGTCATTTGGAGTAATCACATGGTTAGACGTAGTTGTTGTATCTTGGGAGATGATTGTCGAAAAATCGTTAACACCGGTGTGGGGGGCAAATTCATGTTAAGGAAAAAGTGTCAAACAATTGCATCGGCCAATCCCATCACTTGCATTTCCTTGTTTCATTTTCTAATTTCTTTCAATTATGTTTTGATTTTAGAAAAATAACTAACTTTCTTTTGTTTATATTGAAAGGTTCGAATTGAAGAACGAAATGGCTTTTATCGAAGTAATGAAACGAATTCATCTATATATATACTCAGTTTCCTAAGTCGATTCTATATTCAATTTCATACTTATATATAAGATATGTTGAATAATATGTATGTACATATTATTGGTATTATGTTTAAGGATATATATGCATGTGTAATCGATGTAAAATCCCCAAAAATCTTGAGATGAATTCTTTTTCTTGTGCATTTATATTCTGTAATATAATCTTCATATGACTTGATTATATGCCTTGGTAACATATAAAAATTTTATATGTCCGACTATAAAATGGAACATGTATGCATGTGTGAGATTTAAATCTATTTTTGTTAGTGCATGAATTATTTACTATTATTCGTTTGTGTGTCGATTGAATTCCAAGAATTCAGTTTGTTTAAAAGATACAAAAATGCAAGGGCATGAGTTTTTTTGTCTTCAAGCAAAGGCAGTTTATTTTTCAAAACATTGTGTCTATTCCTTTTCTTAAAATATGGTGAATAGCATGTGAATATGTGCTTAAATGAAATGATGCATGGAGAGATTAATGATAATAAAAAAATCGGGATTCAAGATAATGCATTACTTGGATTTGTTTTACCTTATTCCTTTGTATAAATGGTTGTACTCACCCCAATGGCCATTAGTTGCAGAAGGCGGCAAACCAAATTTTAATTTCTTCCATCTTTCTTTATTTAACAATGGGTTTCGGAAACATGTGGGTGACCATCTTTCATTTGTGGTGGAGATTGCTATTGGTTTTGGAAGTGCATAGTGCGGGTTTCGGCCATTGATAATTTAATTGTGGTGGAGCCATTCTTGTTGTGATAATGAGATTGCAATATCACTTGTAATATGAAAGTGCACAGACTTCCATGAAACATTGACATTCCCATAGATGGAATAAATTTATGCAATGGATGTATAAAAGGTTTGGAATAAGTATATTCGTTGATATTCCTTTTTTCACTTTAAATGTGATGAGTTTTTGTTTTCATAACAGAAATGGATACCGTTGGGAGTAATTTGATTCAAACAACGAATGGATAGAAATGAGGAAAACTACTCCTAACCATTGGACATGTATAAATGTTTGGAAAGATGCCAACTAATTGTGAAAGTATATGAACTCATATTGCTATTATTTTTTAAATAGGTGTCTTATTTTTAATATAAAATGACACATATTGGAAACAAATGGCATTATCTCATGAACTGTCACAAGTTTGATAAGTTGCATACGTTTTGAGAAGTTGCAATTCTTGTGAATCAAGATGCTTAGCCTTCTTCAATTTGGTAATATAATAATGTGTGTACAGTTATTGATGCAACATATTAACTTCAATCTTGGAACCAATTAAATTGGTATATGCTTTGAAAGCATTGTTGGTTTACGAAACCTAAATTATGTTTTGATCTATGTGTGGACCTTGATCAAATTTGAATGATCAAATTAAAGAGAGTTTGATTGAAGTACAAAAGTATGAATTGACGACCATTAAATTGAAAGTATCTAGACTTTCATGTAGCATTATCTATTTGATGAATGAATTGGACTTTGAAAGAGCTGATGAATTATATGTTCAAGTATAACCCAAGAATGTGGGGGATTAAACATTAATACTTGCGGACTTATATGAAAAGTTCAAAAGTTGTGGATGCAACATTACTAGATTGCATATGTATTCCTAATTAAGGAATTGTTAGGGTAGCTTGTTCTACAAGTTAAATTCTCTATAGCTTATAAACCATAGAAGAAGGTCTATGGAGTGAAAAGATAGAAAGCCCTTATACTATTTTAGAAGTTTAAGTATGGTTCACAACGTGATGTATACTAAGTCTAAAGTAGATAGAATGGGATGAAAGTTGATCGTGGCGGTTGTTTGGATATGCAAGAGCAATTGAAATATTTAAAGAGTATTCATAAAATTAAAATGCATTAGTTCAATACTGAGAAATAGTGTAATGATTTATAGAAATCCTCCAACGGTGTGAAAAATAAAGCGTTAGATAAAGCTAGTAGCTTCATAAGAGTATTTCTTAGTTGGTGACAATTTATATTTATTAAATAAATCGATCGTTGGCTAGATATATTTGATGAGATACTAAGTCACAAGTAATTGTAAGAGTAGACATACATGTCATAGACACAATACCACAAGCAATGATCTCATTGGTGTAAACTCATGGATCCATTTTATATATGTTTACCAAGAGATCAAATATACTACATATCGAAGGAAATGAGATTAAGCCTACTGCGTTAGAGTCTTTGTAATGGTAATCATATAAAAAAAAAATTGCATGAAGCATTTAGGAAATTATTCCTACTCATTTCTACGATAATTAAAGTACTCTCTGCAAAATGTTAAAGGTTAAGATATACTTTTAATGATTCATATATCTTGATTAAGTCAAGTGGAGTGTGGCAAAATATTCTTAATAAGATATCACCTATGTAAGTGTGAAGTGGGCTCACTTCGATGAGAGTTGTTTGAGGTTAAAGTTTTCCAAACACATCATTTCGAGATTGAAGGGCAAGTTTTCCTATTTTCTCTAGAATATAATGAAGAACCAAAATCAGTACAACAAGCTCTATCATGTCCTGCAAAGGGAACCAAAATCAGTATAATAAGCTCTATCATGTCCTGCAAAGGAAAAGTAATAGAATGTAATTGGAAAGCTATTGTGAACAAATAGTTCTCAAAATAAAGAGTTGATGGGACTATAGAGAGGTATATGGCTCACTTGGTAGCAAATGACTATACGAACAAGAAGGTATAGATTATGAAGAGACATTTCCACCTTAATGAGATTCACTTCAATTCGCATCCTCTTAGCCATAGTGGCACCTTTAGCTTTAGATTACATCAAATGGACGTAAAGAATGCATTTCTCAATTGAGAATTGAATGAAGAAATTTACATGTAACAACTAGTTGGTGTCGTTAAAACATGCCGAGAGAATAAAGTTTGTAAATTGAAAAGATCATTCTATGGCCTAAAGTGATTTTCTAGACAGTGGTACTTGAGATTTGACAATGTGATTATCTTGTACATTTGTGTCATGAAGGACGAAGATCACTATATTTATTTGAATAGGTCCAATGAGAAATTTGTGAGTTTATCTCTGTATGTAGATGGCAACTTATTGACTGGGAATGATAAGGACCATATTAAAACCATTAAGTAATGGTTGTCCTCAAATTTCAAAATGAAAGACATGGGTAAAGCGGATTAAATATTGGCGTTAAAATCCTTATAGTTCTTTCAAAAAGACTTCTTGCTTTGTTGCAAGAGCCATATATAAAGAAGATTTTTTAACTTTTCAAAATGGAGAATTACAACCCCATTGACAATCTTGCATCAAAAGGTGCTCTAAGTCTTCGTATGTGTCCTAAGACTATTGAAGAAAAAGAAAAGAAATGTAGGAGTTTGATGTACTCTATGATGTGTACTCATCCTAACAATTGTTATGTCGTTGGTCTGGTGAGCAAGTATCAATCTAATCCTAGAAAAGAGCACTAAAAATCTGATAAGTGGATATTGAGATACTTGAATGGTACTGCTAGTTAATCTCTATTAAGGAAATGATTTGTAATTTAAAGGATACATAGATAGATTGGGATGAAGACTTAGATGAACGCAAATCAACTTCGAGATATGCATTCTTGCTTAATAGTGGCATCATCTTTTAAAGTAGCAAAAAACAGAGGTGTATTTCTTTATCTACAATGGAAGTGAAATTTGTAGCATGTGCTTCAGTAGTACATGAAGCTATATGGTTAAAAACTACTTTCAGCATCTAAGAGTCCTTAGTGGTAATGTGGGACCCACATTGATTTATTATAATACTTAAGCAGCTATTGCATATACAAAGGATCTCAAGTATCATAGTAAAATTAAACACATTGATACAAAATATAATTATAATATGATTTTGTAAGAGACATCATAGGAAAGAAGGAAGTGAGTATGCGGTATATTTCTACGCACCAAATGGTAGTTGATCCATTTAATAAATCTACCCCTAGAGATGTCAATCATGTTAAATCTCTGGGATTGCGTAGAATTTGAATTATGTACTTTGTAAACTTTTTACATGTCCATTAATGAACAATGTTTTGATTTCATATGTTAGGAGTAATCTTTTGTTGCGATTACTGAATTACTATTTTATATGCACACATAAAGTACGTCAAAAAGCTCAAGAATGGTCACTCACACGAACAATTGACTCAGACACTTTGAGGTGCGATTCGATGCGACAAAGTGATCATGTTGTGTACATGAACCAGTCACCTTAATGAGATATCAAGATGAGAGTATAACAAGTAATCGAAATGGATTTTGCTATCCATTAGACATGTTTTATAGCTAGATCGAGTTCTCGATTAGGATTTCCTAGAGGAATAAATATAAAGAGAACTCAGATTACATATCGAGGAATATCTTAACCGAGTTTTGTATGGTATATATAATTTGTAAAATGAGAAACACGCCCTAAAAAGAAAGAAAATGTCGTAACATGTGTTTCATATCACGTGTACTTTAACGACCAATGAAAAATGAAAAAATGGATCATTGTTTCTTCATTGTGTGGGTCTCCGAGACAATGACCTCACTTGTATTCCATTATGACTTTTGACCATTTCTCAAGATTTTATTTCTTTGTCTCTACTTTAGCATGTTGCCAATAACTATGATTGATTCAGTTTGATGAGACATGTCGGGAAAGCAACTGACTTGAAATTAAGGGATTCAAGTAGGAAAGGAAAACTACATTGTCAAAAAACTTAGCTTGTATTCACTAGCCAAACAATTGAGTTAACCTTTTTTAGATTTGTAACACAATTGTAAATACAATATAGATGAGAAAGTTGAGCATGTTTTTAAATTTATTGAGGGGTAAGAAATACTCGAATGGGTGTTATAATATGTCTGACGTATAACGAGAAATTTATTTCCTCTTGTAGAGTTACTATATATCCCTAACAAGTATATTGTGTTTGTGCTCTTAAATTAACTCGTTGGTCACACGATCTATTTACCTGTATGAACTTGGAGATCATGAGATAGATATAATTAATATTATATTAAAGTAAGGTCGAGCCCATCATGCGCGAGTGGGAGATATCGGAATTGAACAGGTCTCCCATGTGGGCTAACCAGACCCGAATAGTATGGGAGTAATTTGGAGGGAAAAGCTGAGGGAGTTGAGGTTTGAATTTGAATATTAACCTCTTCATCACACAAAACTTCTAAATAACTCCCAACCCTCCAAAACCATAACAAATGAATGTAAATTTGGGTATAAACATATAGAGAAAAATAGTTGAGGATGGTGACTGATTTTGCTTTAGTAATATCTCAAATTTGGTTTTTGGATTGGGGACATCAAACTCTTTCTATTGTGATTGATTTTTTGACCAGAGAACCAGTACTTGGTGAGTAAGCAAGCAACAAAAAGACAAGTGATTCAACCTCTCATTTATTGGAATTTAAGTTCTACAACTTGGAACTCGGTTAGAAGCATGTTAGTATGTTATACTCAATGAAAAGCCAGTGGCTGAGAAGAGCAAGGTAAAGTTCAAAATTATGAACCTGAAGATGAAACGAGCAAAGGATTACAAATTTGAGCTAGTTCATTCGATTCTTCTTCTATTAATTTCAACTTGATCAGGGGCGGAGCTAGGATTGTAGAGTTGTGGGAACAAAATGTTCGGAATTTACATAATCGTGCATAGTGAAAAATAAAATGATTTCAATTCTCACCAAGGATATTCTTTATGTTTAGAAAAAAACTGTGATATGTAAAATTTCATAATTTAATGACTATGTTCGACCTTACGTGCGAAATTACGCTAATTAAAATAAAAAGTCACTTTTAATTAGTTTCTAGATGGTTAAGCATACAATCCAATTTTTCTAAGTTGAATTACTACAGTTGTAATATTTGGAAAGCAATAAATAACACATATTTTGATGACCGAGAATCCCAACCGGATAAAAACTCCGGGACCAAGCCAGTCACCTCCACTATAGACAACGTAAGTTACAATTCAATTCCAAACGAGTTCCACTAGCTCTTGTAAACCCTGTAACTCCAAGATATGTTGTTCCTTCCAGACCTATGATCTGCTACCGTAGATACTATTTAGCCAACCTGCTAGATCTCCCGATCTACCTCCTATAGTTTTCAAGATCCGCTGTAAATTCTAAACTCACAATCTTCTACCAAGATTTGTTGTATCAGTCTTACAGTCTTCTGCACACGTCTCTTTCAAGTGGATACCCAGGAATCACTTATTCATGTTCTTCATCCTACGGTTGAATCAACGAAATCAGGTGTTTTAGATTAACGAACCTTGATGTTTTCCTAAAATTCGATTGTCGGATCATAAGAATGATGTAAATGAATCACTCAATGAATTGTCTCTTGGATCTCTCAAACAATGATATGAAAGTGTTTTGCAATGAGCACACTCAAGCAACCTCATGAAATTCGTCCCAAATATCTGTATTTAAAGTTGGTGACGCTTAGTTGTTATAGGCCGTGTAAAACTCTTCAAAATTACAAATTAAGTCTGGCTACATAAATATGTCGCTCGAGCAAGGGAGTCTTTCGCACGAACGAGGGAGCTGTCGCTCGCGAAAGGTGGGCGGCAATGTTTCTGTTTCTGCCGCTCGAGCCAAGTCATAGCGATAGTCTAGCAAAATTCTGACGTCGCGTTTTCCTTGTTTTCAACCACTAACCCTAACCTAACTCATCTATACAAAATTGCATCCAAGTCCTTGACTTTTTACAAGTGTTCAATTAAGACCCTTTCGTTCACAAAAATGTCAATTACAACATTGAACCTAATAAAATACATCAAAATAAACTTCACAATCTATGCTACCCAAGTAAATAAAATACATCAAAATAAACTCCCCAATCTATACTACCCAAGCTCAAGTTCTTCTACTTCTTACATTCTTTGGTATACTTGTTTCCTAAAATCAAAAACTCAATACCCAGTATAAAAGCACATGATTCAGGAAATCAAAAAAAAAAAAAACTCATGAACACAAATAAGCATGCTAGTTTAAGACGTGACATTAATGCCAATCAAAACACCAACTAAAACTTTAACATCACAAAACATTAAAACTCAAACAACTATGTGTATGATATGCAATGCACAGTCTCCTCCTTACTGCAAACTCTCAATATTTTTATGCAGTAGGCAAATGTATCTATATCTCTCCCCAACGACGCATCAGACATAAAATGTAAATCTCAATTCATTCAATGATTCCTCTGTGTATATTCTCTGCATATACTCTCTCTAATGTATATCCTCTCTAATCTCCCATTTTGGTCACAAATGACGAATGGTGCAATTTCAAATTCAATTTTAATCATGAAGATACAACAGTCCAAAAAAAAAAACAGTTGATAGCATAAGAAAGCATAATTAACAAGTAGTAAACCTCCCCCTATACGCATTTTAGGTCAGAATGGAATAAATTGTATAAGTTACTTATGTGTGTAAAATGTCACTAATCCAAGGCAAACAGAGAAGGGACGTGCTAAACATCACTGTCGATAAGGGTATTCTCCTACTAATGAAAGTCAAACCATAAAGCAGAGTATAACCTATAAATTAATATTCTCTCTCTCATATATCAATTTTTTTTCTTAAATATGAGCATGTATAATTTTTCTCATATTTCAAGCTCATCATATTTTTCATCTTAAATGCAGGTCCTTCTCCATTGAACAACTAAGATGACCCATATATCAAGTTTTAGACCGGTTAACCTAAGTCAATTGACCATAGGTACCAGGTTTTGAAACACCCCGCAGACTAAATTGCTCGAGCCAAATAGCCTCGAAGAAAAACATTAAGATATTGAGCTTATTAGGGGATATACTTAGGCTTAGGTTTAGTAAAAATGGTTAATTCATCTTCAAAGTCAACTTACCAACACGTGACTACCATCCCAAGTCTCAAACATGTGTTTAAGTCCCATTTACAATATCATGGCGTGTGTGCAGATGCTACATAAATACACATATACTAATTACTCCCATATCAACCCAAGCAAGTAATTGAAACTATGCTACATCTTATCAATTATGTCCATACATGATCACAACATGCAAGTTTAAGAACGTCGTACCATTCCCATTTTTTTGTTTTTCAATTTGAAAAATGCGAAGTTCGACCCTAACAACACCTAGAGGGGAGTGAATAGGTGTATAATGCGGAATTAAAATATTTTACGAATTAAATAACAAGTCACATTTTAATTCTTTTCTAATGATTAAACATACAAGTTATTTTAGTCCGAAGTTTGAATACCCCAGTTTATATGATCAATCAATAAACAATAAAGAAAGCAGTAAATCAATACGAGGATGATCACGGAGAAACCCAAATGGAAAAAACTTCGGGCACTTTACCAGGAAATCCACTTTAAATGATTCAAACAACTTACAGTCTATCAGACTGACGACCCGTACTAGCTGATCTCCCGACTGCACTTTTTACAGCTCTCCCAGGATCCCGTGCTCCCATGCACCAATCCTTAGCTACCTTGCAGCACTCCTAGCCTTGTAAAATTGTCAATCTCTTGTGGATTAACGAAGAACACCTTGTTCTTCACAGATTGAAACTTTAGTCGACTTTCCTCGATCTTCAGAACTTTAACCAAATGTAGAGGAAAGGCAGTTTGGTATTTGGATTATAAGAACGATGTTTTTCTCACCAAAACAATCAACGCCAGACGAAGGTTGAAGGATAAAAATATGGAGGAATCTCTCTAATATTTCTCTCTCAACGTTCAACCTTATCAATTTTCATACAGATGTGTTTTAGTATATATAGGTAGGTCAAGAAATGAATGGGCCAAGTAAAAAGCCTTGAAATCGCGAAATAAATTTTTTTCGGATAACCAAGTCGCTCGAGCGAGGTCTCAGCGACAACATGTAGCTCGAGCGAATGAGGGGCGACAGTCCAGTGACGATATTTCTGCTTTTGTAGCTCGAGCTAAACCTTGGCGACAGTCTAGCGAAAATCCGTGCCGTTTTTCCTCCTTTTGCCATTTTCGAACCCTAGACCTAATAACCTTATTTTCAACTATTTGCACATTACTCCTTTACTTTTTACACACAGTACAATTTAGTCCTTTTTGTTTACAGAATTGTCAATTACAAAACATGTAAAACCTAATATATATATATATAGTTTTTGTGTTTTTCTTTTTAAAGAAAAAAATGCGCCACACACAAAACAAAACAAAAATCAAACACACAAACCAAAAAAAACGTGCATGTACCAGTGCAAATATGACTAAAATGCACATGCATGAAACTAAATCCTAAAAAACAAACAAATAAATATGATGCATGCAAAAGTCAATAACACATAACAATTAAACACACGCATGCACCAAAAATACCTAATCAGCTAGGTAGTGCTCTTATCTTTAAGAGCACCATGATCTATATCAAAGTTTTAAGATCACCATTTTTCACCCAAACTTGCCTAGTACAAGAACGATTCCCAGACAATTGTGTCACCAACTTGGTCAAATGACTCACTTGATTAGTAAGCAATCCAATCCGACCAACAAACTCCTGATTTCTATTCCTATTAAAGCTCTTGATTCTTTGTCTATTCAGGAATTGATGACATCTAGGGCGTATGTATCCTAACTCGTCGTAGTGAAAATAGGTCTGGACAAACCTAGGACCAATGTTATGTGGATGCGACGTCTATTCCTAGGTCGATAGGTCCTACGCTGTTTAGTAGGCCTTTGTCTAACAAGACTCTTATTCTTAAGATTGGGGTTAGGCACATGTTTGGGCTGGTCAGTGGCGGGACAAACATTATCTTATGAGTACTAGCACTATTTTCCTTAAAAGTAGACCTCCCTTATTTCCAGCTGGTTTGCCTATTCCTAAAATCTTATCTAACTTTTCAGAACCACTAGAGAAGGCAACCAATTAAGACTTAGAATATTCTAGATCGCTCTGAAGGTTCTTAACCTGGATTTCTAAGGTCTCTTTCTCAGTGGTCAACTCGCTGACTCTCTTAGAGGACTTCTCAAGCTCACTGGTTAGGTTCTTAACCTGAGTCTCTAAAGTTTCATATATGGAATTCACTTCATTCAAGATAGAGGTAGATTTCTTAATGTGCGCTACTAACTTCTCATTTTTCAATTCAAGTTCTTTATTCTTCG
Organism: Fraxinus ornus; assembly: GCA_903798235.1. Classification (NCBI taxonomy): domain Eukaryota; kingdom Viridiplantae; phylum Streptophyta; class Magnoliopsida; order Lamiales; family Oleaceae; genus Fraxinus; species Fraxinus ornus. Next base: position 40,347 of record CAIGRF010241829.1, read on the forward strand.
CACTCAAGGCTTTG
>CAIGRF010241875.1:0-16382 GCA_903798235.1 Fraxinus ornus
TTGAATCATCTTAAAATGTTAGGGGGGTCACATTTATTTATTTAGTTTTACTCTTTGTTAAGTTGTAACTCAAATTCCATGTGATTTAAAAGTTTGATTCGTGAAGGAAGCCTAGATAATTTTGGTTTGGAAGTCCGGATCGATAAGTGTTATGAACTGTGTGCGTTAATTTAGGAGTAAATTTGATGTATATAGGTGTATAAGTCTAGAATTATTTCCTTGTTAGATAGGATTATTATTATTATTATTTTGAGAAATATCATTTACATGTATATATTGTGTGTTTTAACCCCGTTGATGAAGATATATGAAATTGAGATTTTCCCAAATCAATCAACATGGTATCAGAGATTAATTATCTAAATTAGGGTTTGAGGGTTTCTAAAAAATTGTGAGATTGTTCTTGGTGGTGGCAAAGGTTTGGGTCGATATTCTTGGTGATAAACTGACTCTTACTTGAGTGACTTATTGGCGGGTGAAGATTAGAAGAGGCTTCAGTGGTGGTGGAAACTACTCTGCAATGAGCATACAATGCTGCTATGTGATCTTAACTTGGGTTCTTTCTAGTTCGAACAGTTTGGTTTGCTTCGGTATGACTATCGACACCTTTCGTTGCAGGTACGTGCAGCGGTTAGTGACGGGAGTCCGTGTGAAATGTTTTTTGGCTTCAGCGTGTCAGTTTTCTCCTCTGGTAGGTTATTCGATTGGAGCAAACGATTGATTTTAGCTGTCGAGGAAGTCTACTGGTTTGGTTGATTTGGGATTTCGTCAGTTTAGGTCTTGATTCCAGTAGGTCAGTTTTTTTTTTTGGATTGGCTTATTTTGTTTAGGCTGCTTCTTTATTGGACTTTACATTATTATTGGGTTGCTTTGGTTATTTGGGCTGCTTTCTTTTGTGTCTTTTCTGCTTATGTGTTAATCATGGACGAAGGTGATAAGAAAATGGTAAATGAAATCACAGTAACCCCACCCTTAAAAATCACAGATAGAAAGTTAACGAGTAGTACGAATTATGCTAAATGGAAGAGAATTGTCCCCAATTATGTGTAAGTGTGGATTTGGGCGATCACCTGACCAATGACCCACCTCCATAATCTAATACTAATATTGAGATTCGAAAAAAAATGGTTGATGGAGGATGATAAACTCTTTAATCAGATTCAAAATACCCTTGACCTGACAATTGATGATATAATTAATCATTGTGATACTGTAAAAGAATTGTGAGATTATCTAGAATTGTTATATGGAAGTAAACATGATGTATCGCACGTTCATGAACTGATGTTAAAGATTTATCGGGCTGAGTAAAAGGTACGAAATCTGTTTCAATATTATATTGAGTTAAAACAGACATTTGAAGAAAAGTGGGCCATGTTTCCTATTACTAGTGATGTGAAGACAATGCATGAACAAGAAGAACAGATTGTGGTCCAATGTTTTCTTGCAGGTTTGGGTACTGAATATGATGTGGCTTGCATTCAGTTGCTTACTAGTAAAGCATTACCTTCGTTGAATGATATATATACTTGTCTCCTTCAAGTATGCAAGGACAATGACAAGGAGTCGGGTGTAGTACCAAATGAGACGGTAGCTCTTGCTGGCACAAATTCAAATATAAATAGCAATTACAGTATTAAAGGAGGATGGGAAAGTAGTTGAGATAGAATCTCTTGTGGTGGTTCTCGTGGTTGTTATTATTGTGAAGAGTAAGGACATTTAAAAAGGGACTGTTGGAAATTAAATGGCAAACCATCAAAGTACACAAGTCAAACTCCTATGAGGAAATTTGCCAATGTTGCTACTGAGGTTGGTTTTCTACCTACACCTACTATGTTTCCATCTCAACATCAAATTACGATTCCAGCAGACTAATATACTCGCTTACACAATTTTATGCTTCTCAATAGCTCACTCCTCAACAGCCAATAACGTGTCTTTCTACCTTGTCCCGAAATTGGGTTATTGATTCCGGTGCCACAAATTATATTACTGGGAATACAAGTGTACTTTCATCATTTCAGTCTTCTTCTAATTTACCATGTGTCACCTTAGCTAATGGTTCTACAACTCTTGTAGCCAAATACAGGACAACACATCCAACAAACACTTTACTATTGTCTTTTGTTTTATGTTTACCTTAGTTTCCTTTTAATATTATATCTGTGAGTCAAATTACTAAATCTCTTAATTGTTGTGTCATTTTATTTCCTAATCACTACATTTTTCAGGATCTTGGGACGAAACAGATTATTGGTAAGGGCATGAGTTCAATGGCTTGTATGTGCTCAACTCTTCTCCCACATATGTGCCAAGATCTATTGCATACACGAGTACCTCTTCTATTTTGTAGCTCCATTGTTGTTTCGATCATCCTTCTTTCCTTGTTTTGAAGAAATAATGTCCTAGTCTTAGTCAAGTGTCTCGATTAGATTTTAAGTCGTGTCAATTAGCAAGCAGGTACCATATCTATCTAGAATGAATAAAAGGGTCGCGTCCTCTTTTGATTTAATAGATTCTGATATTTGGGGTCCTTGTCACCTATTTTATCTAAGACCGATTTTAGCTATTTTGTTACCTTTGTGGATGATTATTCTCGAGTTACTTGAAAAATCGCTTAGAACTATTTTCAGTTTTTTGCACCTCTTATATTGAGATTAAAACTCAATTTAATAAATCTGTACGTATCTTAAGGAGTGATAATGCCAAGAAATATTTCTCATCCAAATTTACTTTCTTTCTTTCTCAAAATGGTGTTTTTCATCAATTTTCATGTATACTTACTCCACAACAAAATGGAGAGGCAAAAAGAAAGAATCGTCATTTTATGGAAGTTGTACAAGCTCTTATTTTTCATATGAAAGGTTCAAAACAATTTTGGGCAAATGCAGTCTCTACTACATGTTATTCAATCAATCGTATGCCTTAGATGGTAAAATCCCTTATTCCATTCTATTTCCCTCTATTCTTTCTTGCTCTTAGAGTAATTGAGTGTACTTGCTTTGTTCGAGATATGAGATCTCAAGTTTCAAAGCTTGATCTTAGATTCACCAAGTGTATATTGTTGGGTTATTCTCGACATAAAAATGTTATCGATGTTTCTCTCCTTAGGACGATACGTAGTATCTACTGATGTTACCTTCTTCGAGTCCACACCCTTTTTCTAGTACTTTTGTGTCTTCTAATCCTTCTTTTGAGTTTGAGGATGATTTCCTCGATTACACTGTGACTACACACGTGTTACCAGTATCTTCTCGTACTTCTATTCGAAATGTTTACACTCGTCGTGTGCAGCAATCTCTAGTGGCACCTACTACAAACCATGACTTATCGCCTCTACCTGCTCCTTCGCCTTAGGATTTATCACCTCATCCTGATCCTAGTCTTGATTTTCCCATTGCCCTTCGAAAAGGTAAACAGCCATGTACTTATCATGTCTCTTTTTTTGTTTCTTACCATGCATTGTCACGGTCTTCCAAGTCCTTCATTACTTCCTTAGAGTGTGTGTCAGTACCAAAAGCTGTTACTGAGGCTTTGTCCCATAGTAGCTGGCGAGCGGCCATGCAGGAAGAAATGATGGCCCTGGAATATAATCATACTTGGAATTTGGGTCCTTTACCCCCCCAATAAAAAGGCAATCGGATCAATTGGGTGTTTACTGTCAAGATGAACCCTGATGGATATGTTGCTCGATTGAAGGCTCATTTGGTTGCTAAAGGGTATGCTCAAACTTATGGTATGGATTACTCTGAGACTTTCTCTCCAGTTGCTAAGATGGCTTTTGTTTGGTTATTCATGTCTCTCGTTGCTACCTATCATTGGCCACTTCACCAACTGGATGTTAAAAATGCATTCCTCCATGGTAATTTCCAAGAAGTTTCCATGGAGCAACCACTAGGGTTTGTTACTCAGGGGGGGTCAAGGAAGGTATGCAAACTGCAAAAGTTGTTGTATGGTCTGAAACAATCACCACGTGCCTGGTTTGGGAGATTTAGTGAGGTTGCGATTGAATTTGGCTTGCAAAGAAGTGCATATAATCACTCAATATTCTTTAAACAGTCTACAGTTGGGTGTATTTTGTTAGTGGTATACGTTGATGATATTGTAATTCTTGGTAGTGATAGCAGGGTCATAAGTATGCTAAAGGCTTTTCTAGGCACAATGTTTCAAACAAAGGAGTTAGGTCCTTTGAAATATTTCTTAGGGATAGAGGTCTATTGAAGTGGTAAAAGAATTTTTTTGTCTAAAAAAAAACATATTCAAGACTTACTAGATGAGACAAGTTTAGCTCGAGCAAAACCTGGTGATGGTCCCATGATACCAAATATGAAACTCGAGGCTAAAGATGAAATGTTTGTTGATGCAGACAAGGACGGTGGTGGAAAAATTGGACTATTTCACAATTACTCGTCTAGATATTGCCTTTTAATAAGTGTTAGTCAATTTATGTCATCTCCTAGAATTGCACATTGGGTTGTTGTAAATTATATAATAAAATATCTTAAAGGGCGTGAGATTCTTTATAGAGACCATGGTCATTGTGTTTTTGTTGGGGGTAATTAAGTCTCTTGGAAGAGTAAGAGACAAAGTGCTGTAACTCGATCAAGTGCAGAATCTAAATATCGAGCTATGGCACAGGTAACTTGTGATGCGGCCACATCACCTACTTGGGAAGATTGGCATCGATAAGTCCCACTCCATGAACTTGTGGTACGATAATCAAGCAGCTATTCACATTGCCACTAATCCAGTATTTCATGAGAGAACAAAGCACATAGAGGAATGCTGTCATTTTGTTCGTGAAAAGTTAAAGCAATGATTGATTTCGACTAAGCATGTCAAGACAGTGATCAATTAGCTGATGTGTTCACTAAAGCCTTAGTTGGGAATCGAGTAAACTTTATTTGTAACAGGTTAGACATGATTGATATCTATACTCCAGCTTGAGGAGGAGTATTATCAACAGTGTGTTAATTTAGGAGTAAATTTGATGTATATGGTAAGTGTATAAGTTTAGAATTATTTCCTTGTTAGATATGATTATTTCCTTTTGAGAAATATCTTCTATGTGCATGTATATATAGTATATGTATATATATGTCTTTGTGTGTGTGTGTGTGTAACATGTTGATGAAGATATATGAAACTGAGATTTTCCCAAAACAATCAACAATAAGGAATCAAATTTCATCATGGATTGAGAATTTGATTCGAGAAATGACTTTTAGATAAGTGTTTCGGAAGCATTAGGGTCGAGACGGGATGCCTAGGTTCCGACAGCGCAAACGAATGCAACAAGGCTAGCGTGCAGTCCTTGGGGCGTCGGTGGGTGGCGCAGACGGGAGAGGAGGTCTCCTAGTTGATTTTGGCCTCGTTTTTGTACTTCACTTCATATTACGCGAGGTGTAAGCTCTTCATATGCTCAACTAATAATAAGATCCTTGTTATATACATTAGAAACTTGAAATGATTGTTTTAGGGGGTCTTTGACACCCATTTTAGTAGAAAAATGTGTTTTTGAATAGTGATTGATGGAAGAATGTGTGGTTAAAAAGTAAAGAGAATTTTTAAGTTTATGTGTAATATTATTTTATTGATAGAATATGTGGTTGGAATGAAGAAAGAGAAAAAGAATGAAAGTGAAAATGAGAAAAAAAAATGGATGCCAAACGGGGGCTTAATTTAGATTGAGAGTATCAAATCTTGTAAAACAATTTTAGTTTCTTGTCTCTTCCACATAAATCTTGTGTTATTGTGTGATCCATTGTTTTTCATATTATTCTTATTTTCTCACCTTTATTATTTGGTTTGGCTCTCAACAAATTGGTATCAGAGTTAACGTTTTTTTACGGTTTCTTGGAAAGTTCAAATCGGTTATTAAAGCGAGATTTTAACAAGATTGATTGTTTCACGGATGACAACTATGAAATTGGAGATTCAGCATTTGGATCGCAGGAGTAGATTTTCTTTGTGGCAGATCAAGATACGAACAATTCTTGCTCAATTGGACTTAAATGATGTTGAGTATGCTCGGAAGGAGCATGGCGTGCCCAGAAGTGGCACGGTGGAAGAGATGGAGAATGACTTAAAGAGTATAGACTTAATTCCTTGCTATGGAATTTGTGTCAATGTAGAGTTTATTAGGTTGCGACTCAAATTCTAAGTGATTTAGAATTTTGATTAATGGAAGAAGCCTAGGTAATTTTGGTTTGGAAGTCCGGATTGATAAAGGATCAAATTTCATTATGGATTGGGAGTTTGATCGGGGAAAGAACTTTGTAATGGATAAGGAAGTGTTTTAAAAGCATTGGGGCTGAGACGGGGCGCCAAGGCGCCGACAACGCAAACGGATGCAGCAATGCCAACACTGGGTTCATTTTAGCCGCGTTTTTGTACCCTATTTCATCCATAACTTCAAGATTTGGCTCCTACATATACTCCACGAGGTTAGGCTTTTCATAGCTCAACTAACAATAAGATATCCACATTAGAAACTTAGAGATTGTTTATATTTAAATTGAAAGTATTAAATCTTGTAAAACAGTTTTAGTTTCTTGGTATATTGAAATTCTCCTCTTCTACATAAATCTTGTGTGATTCATTATTTTTCATATTACTCTTATTTTTCGTCTTTATTATTTGGCTCGGTTCTCAACACTCTTCAACAATAATTTCTTCTATTAAATACCTGAGATGTGTAGAATTTCTATAAATGGGTGGCGACAAGCCTTGAAATCAGGACATTTGTCTTATTTGATAATATTATGTTGAACCACCTTATCTAAAAGTTTAAATTATTAGAGCATCTTCAGTGATGGTGTAAGATCTCTAAAGTGATAAAAAACCTCTCCAATGGAGAGACGCAAAGGAGATGTAAATTGCATTTTTCGATAGATGATGTAAAAAATCATATAAACTACAAAAGGCAAAAAGTGGATCTAGATCTTTCCATTGGAGCAAAGTTTGATTTAGATGTAAATGAAAATGTAAAAGTAGTTTTAGAGATACCAATTTTACACCACCGTTAGAGATGCTTTAAGGGACACAATTATTGCCTTCAACATATATTGCAGTAGTCAAATGGAATATAAAAGACAGGTAACAAGTGAAGTATAATACCTTATTTCAGGGATCTTCGTTTGCTTTGGACTTGGTCTTCTGATTTTTGACACTCGAATATTGGGAATACTACTGGCTCTAGGAACATGTTGCCGTTGGTAGTCAGCCTCAGATGAATCACTAGTTGCAGCATCCAGCTCTTCCAAATCATCATTGGCAGCCGTATCATATTGGCCCCTAACCATATCATTCTCTAGGCTGTGCCTTCTGTTAATTGAAACTATATTCAAAGGTTGTTCCGGGAATAACTTCAAAGCATCAGGAACGTACTTCTGAAAGAACATCTCAGGTAACTGTCTATTATCTTCACATTTTCCTGTGTTATTATCCGTACTTATACTATCTTGTTTATTCGCCATAATCTTATCAATCCAATCATCAGGGACTCCTTCTTTTTCATCGTCCATCAAGCCAGGACTACCTCCTGGTGGCCAGTGAGGAGAATTTATCAACATGTCTTGAAGCTCCATGCTCTGCCTTCTTGACAATGATGAAGAATTACTTCGTCCCTGGGATAAATGAAGCATAAAACTTAAATTTTGAGTTTCATTCCTATACCATATTGGTAAGTTTGACCGGTCAGACTTGACAGTATATTAGGAAGAAAAATGATGAAATCTTGTCCTTGTCTTTTGAGCACTATCATGTACTGCATGTCAAACATGCCCTAGATGTAACGTAAATCCGGTCCATATTTCAAAACGAGAATTTATGGTTAGTCCTGTTTTCCATCACATTCAACATCAGCATAGAAAATTCCAAATTAATAGAACTTACTCACCAAATCAACAATCTAATAGACCCTTGGCTATAGGAAAATTTAAAGATAAAACACTATATTTTAGCCCATTTGATAAAAGCCACAATGAATTTCTTGTAAACTACTCATAAATTATAAAATGATCAAAATTACGTAGTGATTGCTTATTGTACAAAAATATCTGCCATTATGCACCATTATGTACTTGAAGTTAACGAAAGTAAAACTGACATTCGGGGAACTGATAACGTCTATTTGTAATTATTTGTATTCTATTAAATTAAATCTAAATTGTTCCTGGAAAATTTCCATACCTCAGACTTACTGGCATCTCCATGCCAAGAACGTGATGGAGAGGACCCAGAAGAGTTAATTCTCGCTCTTTCTGGGCTGCTATATATAGAATGCTGATGGTTCCCTGATTCTCCCTCCTTCCGTGCTAAGGCTGCTTTAAGACTAGCTATCTGTATGTAAGTATCTAGACGTCACTTTCTTTTATCAAACTAAAAAGAAAACATGCCACCTGAGAAAATTATTTTTTGCAATTGTGGGACATCGAAAAAGGAACTAGATGCAATCTACAGGGCAAGAAAAGAATTTTTATTTCGAGAATATGCTTATTCTTTTACACGAGCAAGGAAAGAAAATATAGAAAAATACGTTTCCCTGACTGACACTATAAGTTAACAAAATGCGAAGTAATTATAACCTGTTGTTTTAGTTCCTTGACACCAGCACTCTCTTTGTTTGCTCGAGCAGTGCCAAGCTCAACGGTGGAAACGCGTTCAGCAAATTTGAGAGTACTAATAGTTTCTCCAAGGGTATCTGGCTCAGGACTGATGTGAACAAACATTAGTGTCTTTGCATGCCCTCCTAACAAACAACAGAGCCAATAACTTAGTAGCCACAGACAAAAAGGGAAAAAAATTGTAAATGGGACAAATCATACCAAGTGAATCTTGCAGCAACTGTGTAAGCTTACTATTCCTATAAGGAACATGTGATTGCTTTTGGGCAAGAGAAGATATGACATCTCCTAAAGCAGAAAGAGATTTGTTGATATGTTGAGCCTCCTTTAACCTATCACCAACTGCCTCGGATTTGTCAACTCTTTCACTTCCTGCAAGGTCAACCAGATGCATACAACCACGGACAACTGTACCAGATGTCACATATCTTCCTTGAACATGAACTGTGAGGCAACTGGAAATATAATACCTCGCGTAAGTTAAGAAATTCAGTATGTACTTTGTTTTATAAGACATTCAACATAATTAAGTACAGGTTTACCAATGATAAGATTATACATTACGTAATTGTGAAAGAAATTTATCTACTTTTTTTTAGTGATATTTATGAAAGTTTGAAACTAGAGCAGTGCATAGACTGATAAAGTTCATGGGCCTGAAGCACCATTGCAAAACTGGCTTACAATGTGAGATTTTAATTCACCTTGTGAATTGTACATCTCAATTGTACCCAAACCAAGTGGGACGCGCTAACACTCCCCATAGTGTCAGGGCTGAAGTCAATAGGCATTCCCCCTCCACACAGGTCTAGAAAAACAAACCCAACCAGTCATTGACATACACCATCTGAGATACAATGACACAAAGTCCATGGATCTACCTCATGACCATAAGACCAGCTTACAATGTGAGCTTTGCACATCTCGTATTGTAACCAGGCAAATTGGGACATGCTAAGACAACAATCAATAACTTAACTGCCACATTTGCTCCCTTCCCCACCAAAAAGAATAAAAAATAAAAACTACTTATTTTGCAAATTTGAAAGGGTATACCTGTGAGACCGGCTACTTCGAACATTCATAGCAGTGGAACCAACTGCACGATTTTTTTGCCCAAGGTTCATCAGATTAATAACATCCGATGTTGATGTAACAGGTACAAGATTTGCATCCGGTACATTAACACCATTCTGGGTATTGTTGTGGATTTCTAGCGTATTTAAGAGTTAAGAAATCTGAAGCATGATCTATGCAAAAGATGTAAAGATATGAAGTTATAAACTGTTTTCAAGAAGGATATCTTCTATTGAGACCACCATCCATCACAAGGAGATCTCTAACTTGCTCATTATAGATTTCAATCATCTGAACAGATATATCATAAGCAATGGAGTCTTTTCTCTGTTCTGAGATGAGAAACAAATCACTCAATGCCCTGAAGTTTACTCCTACATTTTCTTTTGTAAGTTCTGGAGGTCCTGTCTGTGGATAGAATGACAGACATTATAAAGAAAGTTACAGAAAATACATAGTATGACAGTAGTTACTAAAATAGAGATATTTTATTGAAAGAAACATATTAATTCTGAAAGCGTGTTTGGTAGGGAGTATTGGATAGCATTGGACAGTACTAAAATAGAAAAAAGCTGAAATCTTATTTATTATAATATCCAATATTGTCGTATTATGTATACCAAACATCAACCAAATTCATTATTGTAGTTGCTGCAAACATAAATGAAAACCCATACCATTGTATGAGTTTTTCCTGATCCTGTTTGACCATAAGCAAATATACAAACATTGTAGCCATCAAGGACAGACCGAATCAGTGGCTGGGTGTCAGAAAATACTTCTTCTGCAAATGGAAGAACAAAAGGGAAAACCTGGCGCTTTAATATGATCCTGATGGGTAGGGTACATATGGGAATATATAAATTAGGGACCTTGGCTTGCAGATGGACCGAAGACCTTGTTAAAAGTGAACGACTTCCTTCCTTCTTTTCCATATTTTGAAGGAGTGAGTACTGTAATAGTCCTTTCATCTAAATCTTCCACAGTACTCAAATGATTTGGTTTCCCAGGCATGAAAGGTCGTATTCGACAATATACCCTTATATTTCCTATAAAATGTATGTACCAAACCACGTTACCACCACTCAGAATAATGTGCCTCTTTGTCAGTATATAATTATGCATTTTCACCTTTTAGGTCTTGTACTTGATTATATAACTTGCAATTCTCTTCGAGAACTTTCTGGTACTTCGAGGCTGCATGTGCCAGACCATGTAGGTGTTTACCTAACATCAGAAAGCAAATTATAAATTCCAAAAGCGTTTTTCTTCCTCTATCAAATGCAATAACTTAAATGAATTCATACCTAGATTATTAACCTCTTCTTGATAGCTCATTTGCAGCATTTGCACATCATCTTTTGCAGAATTAAGGGTATTTTTCAGTTCCTACGATGTATTGAAATTGATATATCTGTGAGTTCCATGTTGGGTTGATGAGAATGTATTTTTTACAGAATTGATCTTCGGTTCAGATCACCTGTATATCTCTTTGCTGTTGTTCTATCAATTGTTTCTGCTTCAAAGCCTGGCCTTTTGTTTGGCCATCACAAACTTCTCTCTCACTCCAACAGGCGTCATTCATTACATATGAGGTCTAACAATACAAACGGAAGAAGTCACGCCTATGTATCTAAGATGTATAAACAACATAGAGACACAATTACTCTTCTAAAATTCATTCAATATAATTGCACCTTTATATCCGCAGAAGCATGCCCTGCTAGTGGCTCAGAAGCATGTTTGGCCAAAGGCTCAGAAGCATGTTCCACTAGAGGCTCATTGCAATCAGGGATGTCCATAACTCTCAAAGTTGTCATCTGTCATACCACAAAGACAAAACATTAAGAAAGGGCGCCCGAAAAGTGGGTTCCACGTTTTCAAAATATATGAATGAATGACTGTGTAATGCACAATATTGAACATAATATTAGAAAGTATTAGCCAACAGACAAGTTTTGGCAAAGAGCTTTGCTTGCAAAAATAGTTAATTAGTGAAAAAGAATATTGACGAATATACCGGGCTTACCTGCTCACTTTGGCTTGCGAACCGCCGCTCAAATTCTTCCTTAACTTTAATTAACATATTCTCCACAATCTGTTCCAAACAGAATCATGTGTATTTCTCAGAATAGAAGAGAATGAAATCTATGTGCCAGAAAGCACTCTGGTCAAGTAAGGACAGGAAAGAGCCTTGTTTATGATGTTGACAGTTACATACTGACTAAACTCAAAAGACACCAAAATAGTTATACAGAGTTTTCTAAGTAATTCATATTATCACATACCATAATTAGTTAGTGGCGCCTATGCAGCATAATCATGCTCTCTATCAATGAGTAAAACTATATACTGGTAGTGGTTCAACATGAAGTAATAATTCTTTATTCTCAACTCTGAAGTAATAATTCACACAGTGGCGGCATATGAGATAAGGAACTAATGACGGACCAAACAGATTTAAATAACAGCTTCACACCCTTAAAACAAGGTACTAGGAAGTAAGACGAGATCACATACCCCAGGAATATCTTCTCGGCCCTTATCAGAAAGAAGTTCTCGGACTAGTATGTGCAAGGAATGAGAAGTACCCTGCAAAATTAAGTGCAAAACCACTTTTCAATTAATTTGACACTGTAACAAAAGTAGTAAATACTCGAAATGGGGGCTCACGGACCATTTCATTAAAGTTGTGAGCATGATCATGCTCACTTGACGAACGATCAAGAGACTTCTCACCACATGATGAATTCCTTGAAATATAACTCTTGAATGGTTCAGAATTTTTTCTGACAAATGGCTTCCCAGTGGAAGATGACTTTGAATTTCCACCAAACTTAAAGATTCCATTTCCACCTCCTTGTTTCCACTCATTGTATGCTTTCATTGCCAGTACACAATTCACAATTCTGGAAGTTTTTCCTCCCTAAATATTTTGGATAGACAATTAAATTGTCGTTTTGTTCTTCCTTTTAAATTGAAAATGGCAAAGATTTAAAAATACAAATGAAAAAGCTTATCTTGGTAAGAAATTATATTGATTTATATACCTGTTCCAAATCAGACCATTCAAAAGTTGGAATCCCCATTTCCTGTATGGCATCAAGGAAGTTCCTAACATTTTCAAAGTACTGGTATGCAGAAAGAGCAGCCCCATCGGGAACGAGGACAGTATCAGAAGGAGCTTCGACTACCTATAAACAAACTTATAAGTAAATGAACAAAATAAATTATAAGCTTAGAAATACGAATGTGAAAGAGAACCATAGAAACATGATTAACCTACTTTCGGCACAGCCCCAGGCAGAACTTTGTTGAGAACATTGCAAAGAATAATCCCACTTCGCAGCCCGAGTCTAAATTCTTCTTCAGAAGGTTGAGCTGGTAAATCTTTACCATAAACCACTCCTACCATCTTTCTTAACCACCCAGAAGCATCATATCTTCTCAATGCTGCATCAAAACCCTCTCATTACAAATTCGTTCCCACAAATCAACCCCTTAAAAACCACACAATTCACTGTACATATGCAATGAAATTACATGAACACATAACCCCAAAAGTCAATAAGCACTATAATCAAGATTAATAATCAGTTACCATATCTAGTGCATAAGCATTTTTACCCACAGTTTCCAATCAAAAATTCATCAAGGAATCAACAAAAACAGACAAAAGAACGAAAGGTTTTGATCTAAAAAACTATCAAGAACGATCACAAAAGAATAAATCATAAATGAGCATTACAAGCTTCCTCTGCTTTTCTTGAGGCAAAATCAATGTCGCACAATCTCTTGCCCTGCTCTTGGAGCACATTCTCCACCACTGACTCCACATTAAACTGCAACACCCCATCCGCCATTGATGCTTAAACAACACCCCCCAAGAAAATCCGACCCTTAATCAAAACTATATTCAAATTTCCTCGACAAATTATGGGCATTCAAGAATCGTCAACATATGCATGTATTCATATGTACATACATACAATCTGCATGTATCTCTCTGAGTGTGTGTTTGTGTATTTATGGTGAGACATCAAATCTTGGAGAAAGAATGAATGAAGGAGATGTTATAGAGAGAGGAAAGAGAGAGAAAAAGAAATGGATTTGATTACTTCATATTATTGATTTCTTGAATTTGACATTGTAAGCTCTTCTATCTATCTTTACCATGGCTTCTTCTTTTCAGTTTTTTCTCTCTTCAACTTCTCAAAGCTCCTTCCGAGCCTTTAGGCTCGGGTATCTAATGGTTCATATTTTTACCATTTAGTGGAAGAAAAATAAAGAGTATAAAAACAGTCTACAAGCAATTTTTATTAATTATTGCACTTTCAAAAAAAATGAGAAAATGCCAATGTTTTAAACTCGGCTTGAGCATCAACCCAAAAAATATCGATGATTAACCTTCGAACTCATGGTACAAAATAAAATATAAAATAAATTTTTCGATGAACAAACGATATCTTATCTTGAATGAGCCGATTTTGAAACCATTTTTAGATCCTAATTTTATGGGTTTTTTAGACATGACTGGATGGGTCCCGGCTTTGAAGTCCAACGAATCCAATTTTGATAATATTGAAAAATAAAAATTTAACGATAAATTAGAACGTATCTTATTATCATTGCAATCATTAGAAAATTAAAATGTTGGTCAAAATAATTTTAGCATGAGAAACAGTAATATGGAAGTAATTTTACCCTTTCCCTGTGTTTCTCAATTAGAAAGTTCTCAAGAAGAGAACTAAGCATGTGTTGATAGTATTTATAAGCAATTTAAATTATAAATATGTAAAAATAAGTGATTAATAAGTAAATAGTACTTGCCTGTCTTTTAAAATGTATGAATAAAAAAGCAACTTGAATGTTTTTAAACATATTATAAAGCCCTGTTTGTTTGCCATTCTTTTTAACCTGAAAATGCATTTTTTAACCTTTTTTTTCAAAGCATTGGGGCCCACTGTGAGAGAAAACGGTCAAATATTGCGGCTCGATTTAAACAACAAAGGTCAGAATTTTAATTTTTCGTGAAAACAAACAGGGTGTAAATATGAGCAGACATAGACAGTGCTCGTGTTCAATCTGTCTTTTTCAAATTTGTTAATCCTTTTTTACATAATGTGGATTGATTGCTAGCACGGGTAACAAGAATCGAACTCGAGAAAATAATTTGACTTGATTATGAAGACGAAGAATGAAAGAAAAATTAAAAGCTAAATATTGGATATTATGGTTTTATTGTGGGAATTATTTCTTGATTTTAATCTTCACAAAGTAAATAAACATTTGTAGTGTTTTATTTATTTATGGCTGGTGTAAAGTTTCTCTTTTGACCTATACTACCTCTTAAGAGTTCAAGTTGAATATGGTGAAAAATTGTTTCATAAAGCCCTTGCCCCTTGGTAACAGGCAATGATTAAATGCACTTCATTAAGCCTTTGTTCGAGCCCTATTTTGGGGGGGGGGGATGCATTTTGAAATAGTAATTTTTTTGAGAATGTGTGGTTAAGAAATAAAAAATATTCCAAATTAATTTATGAGTGACTATTTGATTTTTTTTCCCTCATTTCACCCGGTTTATCAATAGAAATACATTAATATCTAATGCAACTAAATTTCAAAATTATTGGTGTATATTCTTGTTTATTATATTAGTTACTTTAGTATAATCAAACACCTATGCTAATATTCTCATTGTATAGCTCCATTTTATATTTGGATAAGATTTTAAATAACTTATCTAACATATATATTAATTTTGTAATGATTGCATTGCTACTTATTCACTTGATAACTTAATGAGGATATTCTTAAACAGTTATTTTAATTAAGTTATTCAATGATGAAAGTGTATTAAGTCATGATTAACCAAATTAATTCATCCAAAGTGAGAAGATAATTATTTTTCTAATTAAAATAAAATATATGGAATCTATATATAATTTGAAAAGGCATCATCTTGAATTAATTCTTAATAATGAAATATATAGAAAAAAATTTACAATATCAAACGAAGTGGACAAAGGAAGGGCCATATGCATGCAAGTTTAATTAATAATGCATGAGAAAAAGGGTAGCCTTTACTTAAATTTAAAGTTTAAAGGCCCTCAACATGTAACTATGATTATGAGACTCCGTTAATTCGTATAAATTTATTTTCAAGATTTTCAATTTTTTAAAGAGAAATGATTAAAAGTACAACTCACATGAGTAGAAAAGAATTATTTTATATTTTTCTAATTGTTATACGTTAGATTAGTCCCTACACCGTCGCTGAGAATAAAGCTTTAGATCGAATAGTTATCGCTTGATACAAGATTTGTAGCTATTATTATTCTTAAATTCTTTATATTTCTTATAAAGTAAGAATCAAAGAAGCATAAATAAATATATGTTTGATATGTTGAATTGTACATGTTTTTCTTTTGTTCATTCTAGCGTACCAAACAAATGCCCTAACAAATTGGATGGCAATATTTGGTGTAATCATATTAAAATATTCTTAGAAATATAGAAAAATTACCTACTAGAATTTATTTTGATTTATGTGCTTTACGCTTTTGAAATGGCATTACCAATTAGGAAGGTGGTCACTTTCGAACATCAAATGGTGGGTTGAAAATAGTTCTCTTTCAAGTCGATTTCATGAACCAACCAAAATTTGTGTTAAAACCC
>CAIGRF010241875.1:16395-31664 GCA_903798235.1 Fraxinus ornus
CCCCCCCCCCCCCCCCACCCAACAACCATTTTTTCTTGATTGAAAAATTCATAATCTAAAAATTGTAGACTTATCTTCTCCTTTCTATCAAATCAAATGCTAGATACTTCTAGTTTAAATTGCATGATAAGAAAATAATTGTTTGAATTATTGCAACACGTGATACGGAAAAAATAAAATAAAATCATAGTATTATATTTTATTGATTTTCAATCAAAATTATGTGATAGTTATCAATGATGAAAAACACTTTGATAGACAACATGCAAATTGTGAGCAAAGCACCTCATAGTGTCATTTGATACAAAATGAAAGGACTTGGCGTCTTGGATGCTCTCTTTAACCAAAAGCAAGAGGCGTGTTTGATGTCTTTATTAGTGAAAATGGACGAGTTTAGCCAATAATGCTTGATCTATCTTGAATGTCAAAAGTCAATTTAACGTGGAATTATAAATCACTTATTTTCTTCCATGTACAAAGGACCGGGAACATGTGTGTTACATCACACAATTTTAGTAAAACAAAAAACCAAAACTTACGTGAAATTAAGAAATGCAACAAGTCACGCAATTTCTTTCATCATATACAAGGAATTGGAGAATTCTATGTTACTTGTGCCATTAGAGTAAACATTGAACTTTTGATGCTCAATTTAATGTAATATTAAGTGATTCGATAAAGTATGCCATTTATTTTCTTCCATGTACCAAGGACTAGGAGATGTGTTCCACTATTCAATGAATGCACACAAATACATTTGTCCTTCTAACTCCCCAAAGCAAAAGTGCCATTTAAAAGGGGAACTTGCACATCTGTACTTAGGGAAAGGTCATAAATTTTTATTGCCCAAACCAACTCTAGAAGAAGAAGACGTTTGGGACAAAGAAAAGTAGACCCTATGCATAATATAACCTTATCTTGATACCACAAAACATGATGGGAATGGAGAGGCATTTATGGATAAAGTTATTTGGAGCACATGACATTAGTATCCTATTATATACATCATATGCACATAGTTTTATATATGTATTAATTTTTGTGCTAACCTTTTCGGTTGTAAAATGAGTATCGTGAATGTCGTGTTCTTTGCTTTGTTGAAAGGCATTTTTGACATCAAATTGAAATAAGATCGCCTCTTGATTGAGGCTGAGTCAAGGATGTGACTAATAGTATTAAATAATTTGGAGTAAATGTTTTCTGTATCTCTTAAGGCACTAGTTGAAGTAACAATTTAATTAATATTCTAGCTTGTTTATCCTTCTGCAACAAGATTGTATCTTACTTTATCTTTTCAAGCATTTGTTTTCTTTGTATGCACTAACGCTTATTACCATCGCGAATATGTGACCATGTCATTATGCCTATAAAACCATATTATGTCATGTGATTGCCATCCCAACATCACTACCATCGTAGAAATTACAATGTTCAAAATGGAGTTACTATTTGAGTCGAATAATTTTTCTCAAGAAGTGACATTCGAATTCCACACCTATTTAATTCACTTTGAAAAAAGACCATGACATACAGTAGTATATTCTCTTTCAACGTTCAAATAAATTTCAAACAATTGGTCCGAAGCCGAAGCTGAGGTTCGGACTTTGTTTCAGGCTTGGGGACTGTACAAAATTAAAACCCCACATGTTCTCGAGCCGGCAGCCGGCGGGAGATTAACTACAACTAGTGCCTAAAACCCCGCCAAGAATATCAAATCCACTAAACAAGGAAAATATAAAAATTAAAGAAATTGGGCTGATATATGAATAATTAATTTTATTTTTGTCAATTTTTTCATGCATTAATTTAGTACAACTTACTAAAACTAGAAACCAAGTTCTCGTCTTATTGAACAAATTATTTCGACTATTGAAAATTTATTACAAGTGTGACATAATATTTTTAGTTACCGATATTATGCTGACTAATATATTTAATACATGTTTGGTATGTCAAACAAGAGAGTGATTAACAAAATAATACTTTTTTATTTAATATTGTTCAGTATTATCTAATTTTGATTATCAAATATATTATGATAATCGTACGTAACAAAATAATGTTTCACTTGCCGCTTCATAATATAAATTTAAAATTCATTTAAGTTTCTTAATTGTGCTTATTGACAATCGGATCGAAAAGAAGTCATTCATTATGATAACTTATATTTTTCTTATTTTTAAATAAAGTTGTTCCTTTTTTAAAATCGCTCTTATGTCAATGTTATAATAAATAGTTTACTTATGAACTTTCATGAATAAAAACTAACTCATTTAATTATAGGTGAACTTTATATGCTTCGCCAAATGATGCTCTATAAGTCACAAAAACTTATAATCACATTGTATCCAACCAAATAATTATCCTTTTTTTTTTTATTTTTTTTATTTAAGATGAATTAATGCAAGTGGATCATAAAATGTGGCCATTGTTTGGGAATTATAAAGGACCCCTTTCCAAATTTAGCAACTAATTTGAAGAGACTCACTTAGGGCTCCATATTTCTAAATCAATATGTCAAATTAAAAGGGACACATCCTTTTTGCTGTCTGCAATAAGAAGCAAAATTGGTTTAGTTGCTCTTTCACTATTATATGAAATGACTTTTGATTGAGATTTTGATTTCAATTAAACTTTGTATCTTAATTACTTTAGTTAACTCAAAAAGTGACTAAGGTACAACTTAATCTCACCGTTTTTTATTATGCGGTTTATTTTTGTAACTTTACTAATTAGTTCTCGATCAAAATGTGAGTGTCCGTTGAAAAATGTTCGGACAAAGCACACTATACACTGATGTGACATATTTAGAGGGAGTGAATTAGTACTACACAATATTAAACAATATAAAATTATATTGTCTAGTACGAACCAATAATACATAATCGATGTTATATAAATAGCTTGATTATAGACGCAAACCATTTTCTACTATTTTCACATGCAAAACTTTTTTCCTACGGACTAAACCTACGAGACTTGGGTGATGCTTATTCTTGAGCAGGGCCACAACTCATAAAAAGATCGAGAACATGTTTGCGAGCTACTGCACATAGAGCGAGATTTACCCAGTGCGCACTTACGGGTAAAAAAAAAAAAAGAGATCAAGAACATATTTTTCACTTAATCACGATAAGCTGCCTGATTAAATTATTTTCTAAATTTTTATTAAAGGGGCATAATTGCTCTTCCATCACGCTTCTTTATTTGGCATCTTGAATTCGACGCGGATTAATATTATCATTAGGATTAAAGCATAATTAATTAAAAACCTGTTTTGAATAAAAATTCTGTTTTATTTTATTTCTTTTTTAAGGAGTGGAGCCCACGTGCCGCTGTGGTCTGGGCCCAGGCCCAATATTTATTAATTATAAAGTCCCCCAAGAATCTTGGGTTTTTTTATTTTAGAATACATTAATTTCAGTTCCAAATGTCCCCCCTTTGAGAGTTTAATTAGATTTTATGGACTTGTTTATACACCTGATTGAAATGTACAATTTGAAAGCCAACACATTGAACAGGTAAAAGAAATATTAAAAAACACTGGTTGAGTTTAGTCATGACTCATTTCTAAGAATCATTACATCTTCGAGATGTGTCGCACACAGTATTAAACAAAATGTTCAACATAATTAACAAGATTTTAACTTCTTTGATTTTCGTGATCAATTATTGATGTGCGCTTTTGAATTATCGAGTTGACATCGTCTGTTCAAAAGAACACAGTCCTAAGTATTTGAGGGGATGACACGGTATAAGAAGACTCATTCACCACGAAAAAGGGCTGTCACCTTGTGTTGCAAAGATAAAGTTTGTTTGATGTAGGATGATTTTTAAAACTTATTTGAATAGCGCTGACCGAAACATCTATTTAATAACCAAAATATGTAATTTTTATTTGAAAATTTTAATTGGATCCAACAAATGTATATGAATAATCTATCATTTATTTTAAAACTATGGTAAAAGACACAGAGTTTTAAAAGAAATATATTCTCAAACTTATAGAAGACAACCAATTCCAAACAAACTTAGAGAATATTTTATTAATTAATTGAAGTAAAAGATTATTTAAGTTGTTTAATTAAGAGCATATTTGGTTTAGTTGAAATGCTATAAATTAGTCAAAAACTTACTTATATCATATATAGTGTTGTTCAGTACTTCATATCTTCTATATATATAAAGTGTCTATGTAACGAAATTTGTTGTTTTAACGGAAAATGAAACGGAATATATTGTTTTAACGGAAAATCTAACAGAATATGGGCGTATAAAAGGAAGAAAAGAGAGCGAGGAGAGAGAAACTTCCGTCTCTTTGAAACCCTTGATTCCCTCCCCAATCGGTACTCAATAACCCTAGAAGTGATTCCTTCGCGAACTCCGTCCGGCGATGAATAGTGGATAGCGCTTGGAATCCGTCTCCGGCCCGAAGCTACCTTGAATCCTCTGTTCATCGATTTGAAACGGTTCAAACACTGGATGCCCCGAAGCAGCAAGTAGGCGACCATCGCCCAAATCTCCATATCGTGTCACCACCGCCAGCAACTAGGCTCCCTTCCGCATGTCACCAACTGCAATTAACCAGGTTTTGTTTTTCTGATTTATTGGAGAAGGTAGGAGAAGGGACGTATGGAAAGGTATACAAGGCTAAGGATAAGGCAACTGTGCAGCTTGTTGCCCTAAAGAAAACCCGTCTCGAGATGGACGAGGAGGGTGTGCCCCCACAGCCCTCCGCGAGGTCTCTCTCCTTCAGATGCTCTCTCATGGTCTCTATGTGGTGCGCCTAATCTGTGTCGAGCACGTTGATAAGAATGGAAAACCCGTCCTCTACCTCGTATTTGAGTATCTTGATACTGATCTCAAAAATTGACACTTACCGTAAAGGCCCTAACCCTGGACCATTGCCGCCTACTCTCATCCAGAGTTTTCTTTACCAGCTTTGCAAGGGGGTGGCACACTGCCACAGTCATGGTGTCCTCCATCGGGATCTCAAACCCCAGAATCTACTTGTTGATAAGGAAAAAGGGATCCTCAAGATTGCGGATCTTGGGCTAGGCAGGGCTTTCACTGTTCCGCTCAAGAGCTATACGCACGAGGTGTGTACATTTTTTCTTTAACCAAGTTTCTTTATAAATGATTGTGCAAAATAAATATACATAATTCACTGATCCAATCTGTTTTTTCTTTCTTTTGTTTTATTTATTTATTTATGGTTTATGTGCAGATAGTTACTCTCTGGTACAGAGCTCCTGAAG
The DNA here is from genome assembly GCA_903798235.1 of Fraxinus ornus. Taxonomy (NCBI): domain Eukaryota; kingdom Viridiplantae; phylum Streptophyta; class Magnoliopsida; order Lamiales; family Oleaceae; genus Fraxinus; species Fraxinus ornus. Next base: position 21,654 of record CAIGRF010241875.1, read on the forward strand.
TTCTTCTGGGGTCCACTCATTACTCTACGGGTGTTGATATGTGGTTTGTTGGCTGTATTTTGGTGAGAAGTGGATTCTTCTTCCGAATATAATATATCTTGGGGAATTTAGTTATCCATCTTCATTTCGCCCTTTTGTTGTTCCAATTTAGATACTCTGCATTTGTCTTTAAAAATCTTTAAAAAGCAGATTTGTAGATTAGAAAAAAGTAATCACACACTCTGTTGTTAATTCTGTTTTTTATTGCAGTAGTAAACTATTTTAGCTAACAGTTTACTTGAAAAATTGTTTGGAAGTAACTCCACTAATATTCAATGCTGCATCTAAATTTGAGAAGGAAAAGGAAAGACTGCCACCGCCCCAATCCTCTGTAGATGATGATTTTCCCCAACAATTCAACTACGGGAAGTTAGAAAGAGGGAGAAAAATATCTAAAACATCAAAAAAATTATATTATATTCTGTCTAAAATTCTCAAAAAGAGCTTCATGATTTAGTGAAACAAAACAAGAATTAGGAATCATATTTCCTTAATGGATATGGTATTGGTATTGGTCTTGGTATTGGTCTTGGTAGGTGACAGTGACACTTGATAATGGAGAAGAGGTAAATTGAAGGTAGGTTGTCTGCAGGCTGTCGATAACTTAAGTTGATGATGAAGTTGATGGGTGATGCTGTGATGGTCCCTAATGACTTTGGCCGGTGGTCATACTTGGGTCACGAGGTCTGCAGTGGTGTGTTGTGCTGGCCTTGAGTGGAGTGATGGTGGTCTTAGTTTGTTGACAGTGTTGGCATTGGGGTCTGAAGTTAAAAGTGGAGTTTGGCTAAAAAAAAGAATATAGTGGAGGAATATGAAGATTAGATAGATTCTTTTATTTTGATGAAGTGAAATCTTGTTTCGATTAGGAGAGCCTTTGTGGGTAATAGGACAATGTTTAAAAACCTCCAAATGAAAAAAGAGGGTCATTCATTTGAGATATATAGATAGTTTAAATCTTGTATCAGGTGAGCTTAATAATATGGCATTACCCGAACAAGTAGATAAGACCATCTTTGTCTGCTCTTTGCAAGTTTCGGTGTCTCTGTATGACCTGCAGAAAATACTGTAGCTTTACATTCCTTAATTTGTTTTTTAGTATAGATTTTCTTATAGATGATATCTTATGTCATTAGGAGCAAGTGGAATTTGTTTATTAGTATAGATTTCTTATAGATGATATCTTTTATCATTAGGAGCAAATGGTTATTACTGAGGCGTTTGTATGGCCAATAAAAGATTTTATTTTGAATCTTACGTATTCAGCATTTGAGGAACTAGCTTAGGGCATCAATGAGGCTGAATCTGAAAGTTAGGTTGTTTAGCTAACAGTTGTTAGATCAATAAACTATCATTATATGGTAGAATAAGCATCTTAACAATCATGAAATCATATTAGGTTGCATAATGTTGTTTTGTCAAGAATGTTTATTGTCTTTTTTTTTTTTTTGTGTTTCAATTATGTTGATGGTGTTTTGGCAATGAATTCAGTTGATGGTGTAATGGATTGATGTTTTGATGGTGTTTTGTCAATGAATTCAGTTGATGGTGTAATGGATTGAACATTATTCAACTATAGTAGCTTTAAATTACGTCTTATGGCTTGGCTTCTTACTTTAAATTATCTAATGGATCTGGAATTACTGTCTAGCTTTTTCCTTGAATTATTGTTCATACTAATGTATGCTGATCAGCCTGGTACTTGACCTGATGGTTAAGCTGTATTTATTTTGGTAAAAAATCAGTGTTCAGTGACAGGAAATACAATCAGTTTGATGTGGAAGCACATCTTCTGAAAGGGCATTTGAAACGATAAAATGCTCAAGGGGGTGAACAATGGCTTGTGAAACAATAAAATGCTTAAGGGGGTGAACATTTTATCACAACATTTGGACTGAATAATGCTTAAAAATCTAATTCAGCAACTATAAACCACCAACACCGAATATGAGCCAGCAAATTATTAAATATAAACTAAGCAAACGTGCATTGCACGTTGCTTAAACCTAGTTAATTATATCATATATGTATAATTTACAAAGATAAAATAAATGATTCAAAACAACATTGACACCTAAACTATTACTTAGATATCGTTGATAATACATAACATTATTCTAGTTAATATTATCAATAGGTATATTTAATCATAATTTTGCTCGTTAGACATACCGACATACAATTTAGTTTTTAATGCAGGATCCAAGCATTAGATTTGAAGATAACCTTTGGGGACACCAAATTTATGGGACCATTTATTTTTCAAATGTTTGATCGTATAGAAAAAGACTCAAAGAACCCTTTAACCACACCAAATGACATTGCCAAATTATTATGTCCAATTTCCTTTAAATTACAGTACACTGAATCCAGATTCTTGAGAAACATAATTGAAGATAAACCTTTATAATTAATCATAAAGCTTCCTCAAATGGGGATGTTATTCTTTTTGGAGCAAAGGTCCCATTTTGTGCAGGATAATGACCATCTTTATTCCAACTCTCCTCATGAACAGTGCTTTTTCTTTGCAAGTTTTGTAATAAATTAAAGAATGGTCCCTTGATTTGCCTTAATATGATGTGAGTCATCAGTTGCCTAAGTTTTAGTCTTTGCTTATCAAATATGTCTATTGTTGAACCAGCTCGTGTAGATTTAATATTTTGAAAATAATAGGTTTTTATTTTCATGTACACATCATATTTATATATATACTAGTTTTACCCGTGCAATGCACGAGTTGTGTTATTTTGAAGGTGATATTAGCATTTTATGTTAACGTAATTGGATAAATATTTCGAAACATTTGTAAAGAAATAAAACTATATATTGACAGAGTCACACAGATGAGAAAATGTTTATACTATTTTATTTCCATATTAATGAATTTGGAACAAGGTTTGCCAAGTTTATTTTGTATTACAGAATATAATATTGTGTTGACACCCATAACATCCTATGACACATTAATATGGGGTTGTAATCATCCAAAAACTAACTTCAAATACACCCAAGAAAGGAAAAAAAAACAAAAAAAAAAAAAACTCAAATTCATTTATATACTAATAATTAAATAATCTTGAAGGAGACAGAATTATGTAAGAGGAATGTGAAATTTGACTTTATCCATGCTATCTATAGAATAACCAAGTTAACAATATGGACCTAAAATTCTTTTGATAATGTGTTGATCATCGTAATGAGGCAAGATTCCATTCCATGAAATTTGAATCGATGAGTCGTTAAATTTCCGAACCTCACCTTGAATCTTTGCCAAGTAAAAAATAAAATGCGAGCCAATTGTCAATGTAATTATATAAGCGCCCATTGTTGTAACCATATAAGTCCAATCAAATCACCCAGGCTGAAAAGAATGAGAGATCTATAAGAATTTGACATCCAACTAATATACATATTATGCATGCTTATCAGCAAATTGGTAGTAGATCTTTGTAGAAAGGAAGGCTGCAAATTATGGATTTATTGATTGCAATCAATCAACATTTACTTACTAAAATACATCTTACCCTCATTGGAATAGTATTTCTGTTATATTCTAAGCATTTTCAATAACTTTGTGTATGATAGCATTTCTCGTGTTTGCATCTTGATTGAATTAATAACATACTTCAATAATTGATTGGTTTGTCACTGGATTAATTTACTTTTTGGGATTGTGGTGCCTTGCAGAATTTTGATCATATCATGCTGTTTGTTCTTGTCAAGGAAACTGAGCAATTTAATAAATCGAAAATGGCAGCAAGAATATCAAATTTCTCAAAAAGACACTCAAGCCAAATGAATTAACTAAACATTCAAGAGAACATGTCCATCATATTTTCTCAATAAAAGTTCGTGTCTGGAGTACTGAGCAACAAAATCCATCTGAAATAGAAGTACAAGCTTAACCACAAAACACAGTAAAAACCTGGATGTTAATGCTTAGGATTCAAAGTTACCTCATTAACTAATGCCTCGTTCTCCAAAATTACATGCACATTTGTTGCTTCCAAAGCTTGAAGCTCTCTTTGCAACCCCTCAGAAGATGCCTCTGTGTCATTGATGCCATAACATAACTTAAAGGTGTGGCATTATTAACAATATAACAAGTGTTTTACAGTGATATGAAAGTTGTAGTGAAAATGCATTAGGGTCAGTATTTTAAATTGTCTCCTACCAAAGTCCAAAACATTAAGTAAGTTACATTTCAACCAACCTAACCTATTCAGCCAAACTTCCATGTCTCGATCTACTACAATCCCTTAACATCCTAAAGCTTTAAGAACTTTCCATGAAACCTTTGCAATTCATAAGTTCGCAAGTTTTGTTTTACCCTCCCATCTTTTACTCTTAACAGTCTATATGCTCAAACTTCTATCTAACAAAAATGAAATTTACCTTTGAACAGTATCTTTATCATTCATAACACATCTTAATCGTGGCTTAGAAAGGAAAATCTCAATAACTTCGCATAGCATTGAACAACCTATTTGAATAAATCAAAGATAAAATTTCAACAAGAAGTTTCAAAGTACGTTATTTCAATTTCAAAGTCTAAAGTATATGAGTTCCTAAGAGAGCTTCCATGTCATTAGCTTTGATCATAAAATGTGATGCGGTTTAGAGTCGACTTTCGGAATAGCAATAGTCTATGCAGATTTCTATCATATACGACACTTGTAAATGATTATCCTTTTGGTAAGGCTAGCTGGAAGATTGCGATCCCTCTAAAATGAATACCTCAATTGAACAACAGTTCTTCATAGTATAGAGGAAGTTAAGGAAGACAATAAATTATAGAAAGAAAACCCAAGATTGTTGAAGGAATCCAACAATATTTAACTTTCTTTGCTCGTAAACCTTCAAGCTATGAACCTTGTGTGCCACTTCCATTGGTCATTCCTCTTTATTTATTGGTTTTCCTCTTTCTAGAAATTTAAAATAAAATAAAATAATCCCTTTCCAATTCTATATGAATTTGTGGGCCGATTTGGGGAAATTGAATGCAATAAAAGCACTTTGAGGAAAACCACTTACAATATTATCTAGAAGAGATGATGTCACAGTTTTTCCTACATTTGATACAGCCAAGAGTTCATCAACAGGTGGCTTTTCATTACACACCTCTGCCCTTTGTTGCATCTTCTGGTTCCTCATGTTCTCTCCGACTTACAAGAAGATTAAAATAAGCCTTTTTATCCAATTGTGAAAAAGAAAAAGAAAAAGAAAATCTAATTCCATAATAGAATATAATTAACACCCATATGTATCATACCAAAGCAAATGAAAACATAACGGATGAAAGACTTTATTTTCAATAGAAGCGGAAACATTGGATCTATTAAAATTTACAAAAGAAAAAAAGAAAAGGTAGTTAGATTCATAAGCACTAATTATGCTAGACTTTTGGGATTAAGGCTCTGTTTTGAAGAAAATGAGAAATAAATAACAAGAAGCAAAACTTAGCACAACAAACAAAAGATAGAGCAAAAACTTAGATCGAGGTTATAGAAAGGCTTACCCATGATCTTCCTTTCCCTTCCAAAAAGAAGCAATAAATGAGGAATGAATTATATATCTGGTTGCAAGATGCAAATANAATAAATGAGGAATGAATTATATACGTGGTTGCAAGATGCAAATAGAGAGACGCCTAAACTTTTCAAATTTGACGAGGCCATCTATCAAAGAGAATCCCAAGGCCCACATTCTTCCCTGAATGAAACTGTAAATGTGGAGGAGATAGAGAAGATAATAGAAATAATTGTAGAAGGTTCTCCATGGTGCACGGAGTTCCTCTGTTCCTCTCCCCACTCCTAACTTTCTTCCAGTCCCACCCACCATTTTTCTTGTAATAGACGCTGCTAGCACAATGGGCAAAATCAACATTTCTCGGGACTCCCTTAGAACATTTAACAAACACTTACGCTTCAAATCCAAAACCATTTACTGTAAAATTTTCGCAACACTATCCAAACCTCACAAAGCACATAAGAACAGAGTGGGCCAAGCCTAAGGCAATGGAGTTAACAAGTAGTTCAGGTGATTACTGAATTTCATAAGCACATAATTTAAGTTAGACAAGTGATCAGTCCAAATTATTCTCGTATTTACACCTATATCCACTTGTCTCATAAATACCAACAGAAAAAAACACAAACACACAAGAGAACAAAGATTTTATTTATTTACTCGTACCACCAACACTACAATTTTTATTTTGCAAAATTGAAGGATAACAGATTCAATTAATCGAATTCCGAAGCTTCGTGGAAATTGCACAGATATTAAAACAGATAACGATGAGTTAATTAATTTCATCAGTAAAAAACTGAAAACCATATTATGCATTGCTTACATATGACATCTTTATGCTGAAAAATTATGGCAAATAATTAAAAATATAAAACCTCCACATAGCGCGGACACCAAGGGCTGGTGTCCGCGCTTGGAAATATATTATTAGCTTTATTGAAGGAAAAAAAACCTCTGCACAGCGTGGACACCACACTCCGCGCTGTGCGGAGGAAATTTTTTTTTTTATGTGAATTTGACAAAACAATTAGAATTAGTTTCCACAAATCTAATTCAATTTCACTTAAATCAAGGCCAAAGAAATCTAGATTGAACATAACTTACTTCTCACAAATGAATGAATTCCAATTACGATCAAATTACCAACATTATAAACGATTTAAATTATAACCAAATAGAAATGAGTTGTGGATAAATGAGTAGTTATCTCAAAATGTGTAGATAAAAAGGAGTTTAACAAATTGAACTAAATTCATTTCTCATTGGTAATACTGGACTTCTACACCAGGTTTCCCTTGATAAAATTGAATAAAACGACCAATTGTAATAAATTTTAAGTTGAACAATCCAATTGTAAGAAATAACTTTTCCATTAACCAAACTAATAAACATGGATGACATGGTCCAATTTTTATAATTTTTTTAAAATTAGTTTTGAAAATTTCATCCCCAATTTTTCCAAATTGCAATCATATTAATTGAATTTCAGAAACATCCACAATAGAGTCTTATAATAAGCAAAAAGGTTATAAGGAAACATTCAATCGTTGATCAACAATAAACATGCTAATGAGTTCTATAATTGAAAATAGAAATTAAACTAACCTTAGTTTGAAAATCGGCAGGATTAGAAGCTTCCTTGTAAGCATTATCAACAATTTCTTTAAAACTGGGCTTCAAGCTGAGACTGTGATCTATACAAACCCCATCAGCGAATGACAAGCGAGGCCCACCAAGGGAGCTACCGTCAGAGAAATTGAGAGTTACAAGCTGAGAGGAGATTGAGTTGAGTTCATAAGTGGACTTTGATTTGAGGAAATTAAGCAACTGATTAAGGGTTTTGTCTTTGGATCGGGAGGCGATCAGACCCAACACCACGTGAATCAAGAATGGCGAGAACACCAAATTCTTATCCTTGGCCTTAATTGAAACTAAGTGCTGGGCGCCATTGCATCTAATTCATTAGTTTTTAGTATATTTACCTCCGAAATGGACATCCCATCACAAAATTTCATATGGGTCTGCAAGAAAAGTAGGGATAGTAATAAGATGATGCACAATTGATGCAGCATTTTCTGTAGTATCGTCGGACAAAGCAAGATACAGATTATTTGGGGGGAGAAAATGGGATCCAGTGAATGGGTTATTATTATGTGACTTTACACTTAGGGTCCGTTTGATTTGTCATAATTTTCCATGGAAGTAGGAAAATATTTTCCTACTTCCACTTTTTGACTGTTTGATAGGCTAAATTTTCCATGGAAAATGTTTTCCTTCCTTTTCCTAGGTACAACCCTTTGATGCACAAATGATGGAAAATGTTTTCCCACCTATTAGGTGGGAAAATATTTTCCCACTTTTTTTTTTTTTTTTTTAGCAATGGCAACCAATTCTATCAACCATTGTAAAAAGAATTTTCATTTTTGTTGACAATTTCTATGCAAAACAAAGTCAAACGAATATGGTAATTTTTTCTAATTGTTTAAAAATTTTTTTTTTTTACTTTTTGGTAATTGGAACAAATTCTAGACGTATTGGTAGAAAAAATTATCACTTTAATGGACAATTTTTATAAAAAACGAAGTCAAACGGACACCAAACTTTCAACATTTTCCAGGTAGAAAATTATACCAATCAAACACCATTAATTACAATTCACAGTAAAACAAATTCTAGGCAATTCAATTCCCAGTAAAATATTTTCTTTCCACCCATTTTCCACCTTTGCAATCAAACGGACCCTTAGGGAAACACCTACTATGCAGCTCGTGAGTTTGATCTTTTAGGCATGTTTTTGTCAAAAAATACTTTGCTCAAATAAAAAGAAATACCTGCTTCAAGTTCAAAAGCTTGTGAATGTCGGACAGATAGTTGAAGAGAGAGTGTTTGATGTTGGGTGGTGAACAAAAAAATGAGGGTTGATGATAGTGATGATGGCCAACCCATTCGTTTAAACGTTGACTCTCGTTCTTCCCTTTGAGGTCATCTGAGGATTCCAATTTTGCAACCGATTTTGGGGAAAATTTTTGTAGATTTGAGAGAGAATGAACCAAATTGGGGTTAGGAAAATGAAAAAAAAATATTTGAAGGCTCCATATTGCTCCGCAAATGTGCGGAGCATATGCACTTTCTCATTGCTCCGCATTCTACTTCATGCGGAGCAGTGCATAGAATGATTGCTCCGCATAATGTGGAGCACGAACTCCGCATTATGCGGAGCACACTCAGCAGGGATGCGGAGCTGGTGCTCCGTATGCTCCGCAGAAATCTGCGGACTCCTCTCCAAAATACGTGGAGTACACTCCGCAAAATACGGAGCTTGTGGCACCAATTCCGCACAATGCAGAGCTTGCTTCGTATTGTGCGGAGGACGTGCGGAGCACGAGCTCCGCACCTTGTGGAGTTCGACTCTGGCATGGCGTTCGTCGAGGCATCTATGTCAGGTTACACAACACCGCAGGCTACACATAATATTGAGTTTTTTTTACTCAATAACATTTTAATTGCTTTTTCTAACAACTAATATAATCTATACGAAATGAATTTACAAATCGAGAGCAAGAAGAAACAATTATATTCTGCCGGCATCTTTTGACATATATGTCCGACAGCTGGTATGCACGCAAATATTAATATGACAGTGCAAATATAGATAAACACAGAAATAATACATCTTAACAAAAGCATCCTCAATGAAAACACAACTTGATCTATATATATATACTTCTCATTGTGTAAATTTATACAAATATTTAATAATTCATAATAGATATTTGTAAACGATATTTCTAAATTTTTCTTCCACTGCCAAGTGCTCCACGTACTCATGGATACGTTGTGCATAGAAAAATCTCTGTGATGATAGTAGGATAATTTCTCCATCAACTTCTTAACTCTTATTGCTTAGCCTAGTTTTTATATTGTAATTACATGAGTTTTGATTGCATAATCATAATCAAATTAACAAGTAGCTATGAGAAGTAGTAAAAAATCAATACACTCCTATTCTAATACTGGCGTAGGTTTAAAAAATCTTAGAAAAAAGAAACAGAAGTATTACAAAATAACCCATAAAAAAAAAAAAAAGTAGCAAACCTGTTCAAAAATTTCCCCCTCTGTTTCTTAAAGAAGTTGAACAAGAAGGTGTATACTCTTCGACAGAAATTTCCTTTTATTTGTAATGGAGAAGAAAGACAAATAGAAACCATGTTGCAAGAATAAAATCATGCTATTAAAAAGATATTTGTAGATATTTATTAAAAAAATATTTGTAGATATTTTGCAGTGAACATTTGGACCCATTTATGAACAGTAGTTAACCAGATAAATACCAAATGAAACCAGATAGGTGTGAAAACGAGAGTGCAAAAATGAATAGTGATTTGCATATCCTCTCTTTTAAGAGAGTAGTGATAGTGATAGTACTTTGTGTCGAATTCTTTA
>CAIGRF010241905.1:2057-16382 GCA_903798235.1 Fraxinus ornus
TAATAGAGGGGGAAAATGTGGAAATTGTAAACCAATATTCAGCAAATAATATTTTCAGTGAGAGAAAACTGCAAAGCCTCATCACCTCCTCATTCCCCGTCCACGACCTCGGAAAGCAGCTCCACCTCGTCCTCTGCCCCCCATGGCACTTGCAGCAGCTTCTCCTTGTGCACTCTCCGACTGTATCCAAAGAAATCAAAGTGCAATTGATATCAATACACGAGGACCACATTTCAAGTGGAAGTTGAAACTGCAGCATATGGGGATATCTGATATTTAAAAAATGGAGAAACAAATGTCTGAAATAACGTTGCATATGAAATAATTACAGTCAAAACTGAGGATCAAGGTTTATCCACAAGTGGTACAACTGAAGGTCACCACTGCTATCTTGGTATAGAGTCAACACTGACGTGTATGCAAGCTTAAATCATGGCAACTATGGTCTTATCTGATGAAATGTTTTCCATTGTAATACCATAACATGCCCAAATTCCGAAGATAAGAGTAATGCACGCACTCAGATACAATGGTTACTCCGATGTATAAAAGACTTTCATGAATTCAATGGAATTTGAGTTCCAAGACATTGACACAATTGATATTACCTTAGGATTCTTAACGGTTTCATCAACACTCAACACAAGGCAAGCTGCTTCAGTAGCTGCATTTATAGCATTAATCTGCAAAAGGAAAGGATTTGAAAACATAGAAGTTGTTAGCAAGTGCACTGAAAATATCAAAAAATCAACATCCCATAACTAAGCGCAATTCAAATATACCTTAACAACTGCAGGCTCCCACACAAAGTTAGCAAACGAATCAGCAATTCCACCAGTGTTGATATCTACACCATAAGGTGCACCCTCTCCTGTTCAAATCTCAGTACAAGTTAACACACATATGCCACATTATGTAGGGAGGATTGGACGTGCTAGACGTTATTAAGAAAGAAAAAATGAGTTAAAATCTTAATTATTTTATTGTCCAATTCCACTACTGTGTACCAAACATGCGCTTTATGTTTGAAAAAGACCCATGAAACACCAAACATTCATCTCAACACAAGCACAGCAGTACAGACTACGAAGGTGGATGACAATGCATTTCACCTACTTGTGCAGACCATACTGCAAGTATGTAGTAGCGTGCAATAATAATCAAATAGTGGCTAACCGGATGGAAGAGCGTGCTTTTGTCTTAGTTTGTTCAACACATCAGTTGCATCAAAACCAGCATTATCACACAGTTGCCGCGGGATAACCTGAATCAAATGGTTAAATTTAGAAGCAGATATTGTATAGATGAACAAATGTTTATATTTATCTTGGAGGTCTAGTTTCTTGTTGTCGCAGATGTAATGGGTTTTTCCCAGAAAGAACTAACAATATTACTTTGGTGGTAACTACCTCAAGAGCTTTTGCATAAGAGTTTATAAAGAGCTGAGACTTCCCAGCTATTGTACGTGCATGCTGCCTCAAATATCGGCTTACTTCCATCTGCACGTGCAAGACATCTTTTAATGATTAAATTGACAAGATTGAACATCCTTAAATATACACCTCGTACAAGGTGGTAAAGAATTCATACATCAATAGCACCACCGCCAGCAACAACGGTGGAGTTTTTCAGAGCCCTTCTGACAATCATAATTGCATCGTGTAAGCTTCTCTCGGCCTCCTCGATGAACTGAAATCGGCAGAGACAAATGTTAGGGGGACAAAGTCTAAATCACGCAACAATGTGCAGAATAGTAATAGTCACCAACCTGATCTGCTCCACCACGCAGAACTATAGTGGCAGTGCAACCAGATGGGCATCCACTAAATATATTAAATCGCTCATTTCCTACTTGCCTCTCCTCAAAAAGCTCACAAGTACCGAGAACCTTATCCACAGGAAAAGAAAAAGTTGACATTTGGATCAGCAGATATTAATAGACATTTATCAAAAAAAAAAAAAACTGAAACATCCTCAAGAGGAGGGAATATGCATTTGGTCAGTTTAAATCAATGATAAAAATTATGACCAACCTCATCAACAATGTTGTTCACGGTTGTTTGCACTGTTCCACCAGTAGCAGCAGCAACCCGTTGCAGATCTTCTTCAGTAACACGTCCTGCACAAAATATGTCTCGATCTGCAAAATACTGCAAACAAACAGCAATTAAGAAATTTTCCCTTGTAAATAAAAATTATGAATTCAAATCATACTTCTATCTACACAAAATTGCCCATGTGATACATAACCTTCTGCCAAAATGATTTCCTTTTAGTTCTATAATCATAATATACATATCACAGAGATAACAAACTACATTACCTAACAACGTTATAAAGCCAAAATACGAATTTGGATATAACCCATCTATTGCCCCTGCATGCACTTATGGCATGGATTATTATTGTCATTCACTACTTCAATAAAAAGTAGGCTCGTCAAATCTTGCAACATCAATGTGAAAGTTATAAACAATGTTTTTGTCAGAAATTGGATCGATTTAGTGTCATAAATATGCAACAAAATTCCGCTCAAGACCTGCGCTTCTTGAACAAATCAAAAAATATACATGCTGATTCTTCGAAAACTCAATGTGTGCAGCTGATAGCTTGGATTAAGAATTTTCTTCAAAAAAAACTATATGAGTTAACAAGTAAAAAGAGAATACTACAGTAAGCACCTGTGTTGCCAGATCACCAATAGCAAGCCGTGACAGAACAACTTTGGCTCCACTCTTAACACACTTGTCCAACTTGTCGTATATAATATTCCATTCAGCATCAACAATTGATTGATACTGTAGTGGATCTGACAACCTGTGAGGGTGTAAAAAATTGCCAGCCAAAATAATTAAATAAGCATCCTCTGTACTTACCAGAGGTCAAATTGGAGGAAGTAGAATAAATCTAATAAGGTCAATCCTACCTTATCTCAGCATTTTCTTTCTCTGATTTTAGCTCCAATTCTATGTTTAACAAAAGCATCTTTGGATTTTCAAATTTCTTTGGTTGCTGTTCAAAACCAGCATATGAGAATGTCTTTTTGAAGGCAACTCCATTCACAAGAAAAGAATCTCTCATGTTACCTCCAGGAACCTACAAAAGCAGTGAGAATGATATTTTCTGTACATTGAGGTACAAGTACAAAGGGAGAAAGGGCATAGGTACACTATAATCTAAGAGCAACTCTATTTGATAGTTGCATTGCTGAATATATCAAATGTAGCAAATAAAAAGTTTTTTATTAAAATTCCAAACTTCGAATAAGAACCAAGATACTCCAATACATTCAAGTTTTTAAATGAGGTGCAGCAACTGCCAAGTGCAAAGTAGGTTAAAGAGTCTGCTCTATGTTTAGAGTAAAAACAATAATTTCCAGTTCCACTCATTCTAACTGTCTCAGAAACATTTCATGGGCTAAAATTGTTAAATGATATATTAGTGCACCTTGGATCATGCTTCCAGTATCGTTGGCTATTCTTCTACCTAAATAATACACGAAGGAATTGTGATATCCATATTATGATCCCTGAGCCTCAAAACAAAGATCATATCAGGCACACACCACACTATAGATAGATTTCCTAGTTTTCATGGCCCATACTTGGGCACATCATTTGTACGTGAATGTTGCCAATAAGAATAGTACTTGACAATCTACACAAAATGGTGAATACATTTCATAATTTGGGGAAAATGAAAATCATCTCTGCTGTATCAGAAACCTGCATGGTACCCTCCTGTAAGATATCACCTCTGTCAATTGTGTGTGATTATATATGAATCACAGAGTCTCACTTCTTAAGTTGACTAAATCCTGTGCATTGAACATTCTTTAACAACCTAAAGAATGTGGTGGCATTTCTTTCTACATAATGCTGTCACGGCACAAAATATTAACTTGCCTGCTCTATGTTATTGTCTTTTACAATTACAGAACATAAATGATAAATGCAAATTATACTAGCATAGCATCAGAGTTGGCATAGGTGAATTCAATTAAAACTCCTGTTTACCTCCTTTGCTCTTATGCCATTAGTACTTCCTTTTCCGGCAGACCGACTACAACTTACTAATTCTTTTTTGCCTTATTTCTAAAAAAATATTATAAGCGTATAAATCAAAAATCTGCAAAATTATTCAGAACTTGCTTCTCAGAACTCCTTTTTCATTAAATCGAATTATGGTACAAATCTTATATACTCCATTTGTTTCTTTCCAACAAGAATAACATATTGCATAATCTTGTTTATGATGAAAAAAAAATATATATATATTTCACTGACAGGCTTTAAGATAGTGCACCCTATAAATCAAAGAGAATCCATCCGTTGATATGACTAAATACATCAGCCAAAAGCCTAACAAAAGACATTCTATCTATCTATACATCAACATCTAGAGATCCATAAAAATGTTGTTATAAAAGCACAACAGTTAAGCTTAACCGTCTAAACTATAACAAAATGTGCAATGAAATTATCAGCAATGGACATTTTCTCCCATTCAAATTTGTAATATCACAGCAACAATGCTAAGAGCGTAATTAAACTACTCTAAACAATATTATTGACAAGAGTTCAAGATGCAAAAATGCACCAATGTAAAGAAGTAATACCAAGTAACCAAACTTTTATAACCTAAACATTCACATCCATACAGAAAAATAAGTGTCATAATCAATCGAAAACAAGCAAGAAAGATTTACATAAGAGAAAAATTTATATAAGTTTTAAGAATGAACATCAGGTTCTTATACCTTCTTAATTCCAATCATATTTAGCCTATCGTCGTTTCCAATGGCAATGACAGCATCCACAACCATGGATGCAAAGAACTCCTTCTCACCACCAATAAGCTTCGAAGAGAGTGTTGTAGCAGCACATTTAGCCAACAAATTCTTCTTTTCTTCTAAGCTTTTTCCCTCTATACTAATAGCTAATTCTTTAACTTTCTCAATGGCCTATTGCAGAAAACGTTACATGAGAAACATGTAGACCTCAGGTTATGCCCAAATTCAAGAAGGCAAAAAAAGATTTTAAAAAAATTACCAAATGGCTAGCTGTTCGATAACTCCTTATAAGATTTTGAGAGTGAACTCCATCCTCAATGAACGGTTTTGCTTCCTTTAGAAATTCCCCAGCAAGCAGAACTACTGTAGTGGTTCCATCGCCAACCTGCAGAACAAAACAACATAGAGCGGTGACAATGTCATAGCCATATAGAAACAGAGAGTGATCATGAAGAAGACGCCGTATAGGTAACTGATTTAAAGCTTCAAATGACTGCCAAGTTAAACGGACAATTGTGTGTTGCAGGTTTTGACGAACAGCAGGCACTTGATTCAGCAAACACATTAACTGAAGATGAAAAGAACAGATATTGCATGTTTATTTTTCAGCTTGTTTGTTATCCAAGCACAAAGCATTCAAGCAAACCAACAGGTTGAAGCTCTAATGATGTGGATCTCTTGAACTTATCAAGGAAAAATTCCCTCAATTTTTTAACTTCAAAATAATAAGTCAAGGAAATTGTTGGCAAATTTCCAGCAAGCCTCATTTACTCACAAACCTAATTTATGATTAGTCTATATCTTCAAACTAGTACTTGCTCCAAAAAAAATAAAAATAAAAAGCACCTTACATTTTGAATCAATTTAAACATTTATATTAGAGAGGAAACATATGTTCTAATTGTTCACATTTATTTCAAGGAAACCAGAATATTGATGTCTAAGATGAGACTACAACAACAAAATTCCAAGGATATTGATACCTCGGAGTCTTGTGACTTGGCAATATCCACGAGGATCTTTGCAGCAGGATGAACGATGTCAAGAAGCTTCATTATGGTGGCCCCATCATTCGAAATGGTAGTGTTTCCCTTCTCGTCATGGATTAGCTTGTCCATACCCCTTGGACCGAGAGTGGTCCGCACTACATCGGCCACAGCCATACACGCATTTATGTTGCTTATTAACTGTGGTTTTCCTTGGGATGTATCTGTCCCTTCCTTCAGCAGTATGATTTGAGGTTGCTATTGTTTGACAAACAGATTTAGCTTTTGTATTCAAAGAACCGAAGAATACAAAAAAAAGAAAAAAAAAAGATATTTTTGACTTTTTTAATAAAATCAACTATTATTAGTTTAATGATTCTGGAAAGGAAAGAAAAACTAAAACAGGAATAAAATGGAAATGCTGCTTATAACAAATCAATAACCAGGAAATTTGGAACAAATAAAAAATAACAAGAGTGACAAGTAACTTGAAAATTGCTCCCTGAGTGTTTGCTATCTCTTAAAATTATTTCCAGAGTTATCAAAACAGCAATCTCAATTTATCAGGCAAAGTAGAACGGCTTACTTCTAAAAATCGAAGTTTCAGAAGTTATTAAAGAAGCAGGGCAAGGATAATGCATTCCACAGAAGCTGAAAGAAATGAAGAAGGCTGTCGAAAATATTCAGCGCATTACATTTATAAATTTATTATGATCCAAAAAAATTGATGTCCATCTAACTTCACAATCGCCAAAGTCAGTTATACAGCCTTCTTTCCAGGGGACTCAATTTTTAATATGCGGATCTTAACTTTAACTGGACTGCGAAAGTTGAACATGTTTAATTTCTCTACTCCTAATGGCATTTCCTTGATAGAAAATGTAAACCCGTCAATAATTAACTAGTAACATTCATAAGTTAAGTAGAACCGGAAATTTAAATCTCAATTTTCAGAATTTTCCCCACTCCATCTTCACTGAAAATATGCAGTTAGTAACCTTTAATATTTATCGTTGTCCCCTACAATTAATGAACTGAATACTCCTAGACTAGACTCTACTAGCTGAGAAATGGATAAAAAAATATCAATGGGTACAGAGAGTAATACAATGTGAAATGACACAAAAGCGTACAACTTTACACAGACACAGATGCACATTACATAGTTTTGGGGAAGAGGGATTAAACTTACCATCATAGTCGCCATTGTTAATAGCAAGTCTTTCACGCGTGCGAGAGAGTGAGAAACAGAGAGAGAAAGAGAGAGCGTTCTAGGGTTTTAAAAGAGTGTTCTTTTTGGGTTCTTTGTTTTAAAACTTTTAAGGGCGTGTTTGGTTTGTTTAAAACAGCGGAGGTTCCGAATTTAAGCTTCTAAATTTCACTTCACATCCTCAAACGTTTATAATTTAATAATTATGTCCCCATTCTTTTTCTTGTCCCACTTTTAACCCCAACCTTCTACCTACTATTATAATTAGCAATACCTAGGCGAGTGAGGGTAAATTACAACTTTTCAATTCTATCACGCGTAATCAATAATCTGTATAAATCAATTGTGATAATGTGTCTTTAATTCATCCAAACTTGGAGCTAGCTCTAATTCCAGGACCCTTCTGCATAATTTGTGATTTCAATAGGTTTTTTGCATTGTCAAAAGCATCCGATTTTGACCCAACAATGGCGAAAGATGAGGTAATTTCACCTGTTTTATCAGTACTTGTTTCTGTTTAATCCACGTTGAATGAATCGCATGGACTTTCCAATATGAATTCAATTTGTTTAACTCGAACTGATCACCAAATATAATCTGCTATAATGACTGGACATCCATTAGGTAAAATTTGATCAGGTTGAATTAATTTCTGGTTGTTAATTTTATTTTACTGGCAGAATGATGAGGGATTGCAGACTGTTGAAGATCAACTAATGGAAAATCTTGAAGAATTGGTTAGTGAGTCTGCATTTTCAATTCTATGTGTTCTCTAATGGTTTGAACATTTTATTTTTTCTTTATACGTTTCTGTTAGTAAATATCTTCACTATTAGCAATGTTTTGTTTTTCAGAATATAAGGAAAGCTAGTATTTTGGATGAAATACAAATTATACGAGAAAGAATCGATAAAGACTGCCCTGATTCTGCACTAGGTTGGAGACTGGTTTCTAGTTTGGAATCGCTGAAGGTTATTTCATGATTCCTTTTCTGGAATTGCCGATTATTATTCATTGGCTACGTTCCCTCTTGCCAGGTCTACTTGTGCTGCATTTGGCGGCAAGGAGTTTGAGCCTTAGAATTATGATTTCAGGACAATTTCAGTTCAAGTTTGAATGAAACCAAACTTTCTGCTTTGTTTTTCCCCCAATTACAAGGTCCCGATACCATGCTGCCTAATGTAGCCCTACTCTAATCTTGAGAGGTGGAAACATCAAACATGGATCATATTTCTGTGAATGTTTGTTTCTCAATTGAAGGATTTAGAAAGTGTTGATAAAAACAAGGGGAAAAAAATTTGTCTTCCATTTATCAGTATTTTAACTTGCCCCAAGATGATATATATTCTTAGAATTTTGCGTACCTTTGTTCGTACATGGATTTTGGATTTTTCTCTTTTTTTTCTTTAAACATTTTATGCCGCTTAAGTTATTTTTCCTTTAGCTTATTAAATGTGGCTGAGTCCAGGCTGAACGTTTGTTCAGGCACTTGAGAGGCAGGAATCTGATTTTCAGTCCCACTGCAGTTTAGAGTGTTCAAAATTGCAAGGAAAGGTTAATGAGATGGAGAAAATATTAGATAATGGTGAGGATGGGAATGAGCATTCTGATAGTCTTGTTCATTCGATACATGACTGTAACAAGAGACTGGAGTTGGCAAAGAAGGTTAGACAAGCACTCCACAAGTTTTTATAAGTAAATATCAAGCATGATCATTAGGTCTTTGCTATTCATGGCATGAGTTTTCACGTCTGTTTGCCAGTTCAGAATTCTGACATTGCAAGTTGTTGGACACTTGATAACATTTTTGAATTATAGTAAAAAAATAAAAATAAAAAATTGTTTATCTCTTTTGCGCTAAGTTCCCGCAAAATATGGACCTTTTGAACTTATTTTCCTCAAAGGTGGCAGCAATAAAGATCTCTGGTTTTGATTTTGAGATATATCAAGTTTACAAGTTGATTTGAGGTCTGACTTTCTGCCTTTCTTCTGATCAGGAAGATTTTCAATAACTGTTTGCCATCATTTTTCTGAAGTGCATGTCACTGTGAACTGAAGAACACTTGGATACCATTAAACTCAATACATGGCTCATGTTATGTGCATTTTCATGTTTACTTCATCTAGATCTTACATGCAATGATGCAACTCTTCATTTCCATTTTGTACATTTTGTCTCTGTTAGTTTCTCTAACTCTGTAGGCCATTAAGGTCGTACTTGCTGGGTAATTTATGTGCATATAAATAATAAGGACGTACATTTTTCCCCCAGAAACTTGCTGTTTGTTCAAGTCAACATTGTTGATTGTAGCTAACAACTAATCCTTGAAATTTGTTTCTATAACGTCAAGAACTTGGCTTTACTTATCAAGATTTAGCTAATTTTGGGTGGTTGGGATGCATTCTTAGTTGTTGGCTCCTCAACATCATCTTTTTGTTAAGATTTTAAGTTTTTGTCCTTTAAGGGTTGTTTTGTTTGTATATATTGGATTTCCAAGGAAGATCACAATAATACATGAGCCTTTTGCAGATTGATATTTAGAGCATGTTTGGCTTTGCTTCTTTTGTAGAAGAAGCTAGCTTTTTTGGGGGAGTATCACTCTTGATACTGTGGTACTGCCCAGGAAAGCCAAAAAGCAGCCAATTCTGGCTTCTCTTTTTACTTTAAGCTAAACCAAACATGATATTAAATGAATTGGATGTAATGGATCTATTAAGAAAGAAACTGGTGTTGTTCAACGGTGATTTTGTCTGTGACAGGTTTTGTTTATATTTAGGTATTACTGAAGAATGGCAGGGCCGGTCCTGTCATTTTTGGGCCCGAGCCGAACTCTCAAAATTGGGCCCCCAAAATCAACATAAATGGAAAATTCAGTATAATGCAACCTATTGCTAACTTAACCTTGATATCAAAATCCAATATTATGCAACGTATTATGCAAGATATTTGCTAATGTAAATGCAAAATCCAACGTAGTAGTCTACAGGTATTCATTTTCCTAGCTCACGTACTGCTCTAGCTGTATACCAAATGTAATATTGAAACTTATAATTCCTTAACTTCACTCAGTTCAATGATCAAACACAGAGTATGAAATAAAACTCAACACCCATTGGATGAATTGTAATAAACTGAACGTAATACAAATGAAATTAGATAAAGAAGAAAAGGAGGACATGAGAGGAAGAGACTTGGAGAAGAAGAGAAGAAANCTATATTAAATTATAATTTCAACCAAACCAAATGCAAAGGCCCAATTAAAAAAAAAAAAAAAAAAAAAGGGGAGGGGGGCAAAAAATGAGGCCCCCTCCACTATTGGGCCTGAGGCGTGGGCCTCATCCGCCTCGCCTCAGGACCGGGCCTGAATGGTTACTACTTTTTGAAAGGAAAACTTTGATCTTTTTCCAGAAGTTGCATAATTATGGTCCATGTATTAGAATTATGTATTTCCTAGCCATTTGTTAGTTTCTGTCATTTCCTTGTCAGTACTGAAAGATAAATTTCCGAACTAATGTTTGAAGGTGATGTGTGGTTTTCCTGCTTTCATGATAGGAACTTGCAGCAAAACTCCGGGCAATTGTATTGCTGAAGAGGAAACTTGATGAAGTGCCATCACAAGCTGAACTTATTCAGTACATTTCTCAGCTTCCGCTACCTTTTTTTCTCCTACAGGCTACAAGTCTCTTTGATGTCCTTTCATCTTGTAAAATTTACTTATTTTAGGTCAAATGTGCGTCTCAAAAGGCATTTGTTTAAAGCAACTACGGTTGAGTTTTTGAAGTTCCGCCTTGTACTTAATGAGTTTAATATCGAGCATTTTGTAGTAGTAAGTGATGAAAGTGAATTTGTGTGGGGTTCATGGTTTATGAGCCATGGGCTTATTTGCCACTTACGAACTTATGTTCTCAAATTTTAAGACTTGGAGACTTGGTCAAAGAGTAAAACTCTCTTTCTTGTTCCAAGTAGTAATAATTTAATTTTTTCTCTCAACTGAAACTTCAGGTATGAGCTGCGGTTTTCAGAACTTTATACTCAGATTCAGGTATAAAAATGGTTTTATTGTGCTTCTGCAAGATTTCTTTAATCATCACTTAGCTAAATGAACTGCACCTTCCAATGCTTGTCTGCAGAAAAAGCTTCGGCAAACTCGTAAGCACTATGATACCTATAACGCATTGATGGAGATAAAAGAATTGATGCTAAAGGAGACATCCTTGTTGAACTCCATAAGCATGCAGGTCTAGATTTATATGCTTTTAATATCATGCTTATGCAAACTTATGTATTCCACTGTGATGATGGATAGTGCTTATATTAATTCTGTCTCTCTTACATTCAATCTCATGCAGTTCCAAGATGCTATTACTAGTGCTGATGGGCGTATCAAACTCATCGACTCATTGGAGGGAATATTAAAGGGAATTCAGCAGGTACCCATTTCTGACCTTTCAACGATACAGAGTAGGGGATACAGTTAGTATACAACGTGCTTACTGCTTAGGGCTCATACGGGCTCTTGAACTGCTTCTGAGTCTAAAAGCTGATGTTGGGCCTGTTTGGATGAGTTTCAGAAAGTGTAGAAAAGCTTTTAGAAGAAGTTGTCCAAGGTGGCTTCTCAAAAAGCTCTTCTTCCAAGAAGCAGAAGCAATCTCATAGACGCCCTTAGTAAACTTATATGGACCCTAAGAGCATCTCCAATGGTGGTGTAAAGTTGGGTGCAAATTGGTATCTCTAAAATCATAACATCCTCATTTACACCCTGATGAATCTAAATCCAAATTCTGCTCTAATGAGAAGATCGAAATTCACTTTTTGTCTCTGTGAATGAAAAAAAAGATGTGATTCACTTTTTGTCTATGGTGAATGAAAAAAAAAATGTAAATTCACATCTTTTTTTACATTTTTTGCCATTGGAGGAGGTTACCTATCACTTTGGAGATCTAAATCTCTATTTTACACCACCATTGAAGATGCTCTAATAATGTTTACTCAAACTAGAACAGCTTCTCAAAGTAACTGATCTTCTAATGATGTCGTGATTTTCATCAAACTTTTTTGACGAGTGATTTTCCCTCTGCATAAATTTCCAGAGGCATGGAAAAGCGCAAGCTAAACTGCAATCAGAACAACAAATTTGTGAGTCTCTAAAGGAAAAATATGCAGCTGCAATTTCAGAGCAAAGACACGGCCATTCTCTCTTGAAACTTTTCCAGGTATCCCACTGATGGAGATACAATTTGCCAGATTTAGCGTTGTTGCTAAGCTTGAAGAAACATAAAAAGTTTCTTTTGAATTTTCAAACAAGTTCGGGTATTTTACTTTTAAAAATTGAAGTGTTTTTTGTTAAAACGATGGAGTTATTTCTAATTTTTACTAATAAAAGAATTATTTATTTAAAACCTTCGTTTATAAATAAACTTTTTAAGCTTAGGTGAGTGTGTTTGGCTAAAAAAAAAAAAAGTATTTAACATTTTAAATTTTAACTTTGGACTTAAAAAAATGTCCATAATTTTGATAGTCACACTCGAGTCTTATCTTGCGATCGCTATAATAAGTAACTTTTCTACTTATTATGTCCTTCAAATGGCAGGAAGAATGTGCAAGGAACGAGGGACTTCGTGATCGAGTTTCATGATCACACTAATACGAAGAGATCTGCCCAAGTCTAGTTCAGATTGAACGGACATAGTTGTATTTGAAACTAAACAACATTTGCTGATTTAAAGGTTGAGCAAGAGTTTAATGATCATAATTGATTTACAAGAAAAATAGCCATACTAGAAACCATGAGATTTGATTATGTATACAAGTTTGCACTTCTCAGTTTACTTACTGTTTGCAGGAGACATCTGTATCTGCAATATACTACTGCCTTGCCAATCGATGATTTTTTATGTGGAAACAAGTCGATATTGTTCATTTCTCGCCTACTCGATAAATCCAACAAAAATGGTACAGGAACCCAAATTTCAAGAAATATGTTACAAAGTCCCTGTTTGATTTAACTAAAAAAGTTAGATAAAAAATTAAGATATCAAAAATCAATTGTGGAATCCATAACTCTTGTCAACTTTTCAACTACACGTTTAATCAACTTTTTTAAACAGGGCAAACAATATCATAGACAATGCTAGGGATTAGGCCAGGGATTAAAGGCCTAATCCCTTCTTACAATAGCAACAATATACATGACGAAATCACAAAACAAGCCCAATGTAACATCAGGCTGAACTGCAATCAAGACCACAAGCATACAATATGATTACACTCCACACAGTAAATGGACATTACAGATAGGATTAATCTATTTGTACAACTATGGATGACGTGTGTTGGTGAATGTCAAGTGACATGTCAACCAAATTGTAACCCATGATTGTACACCAAGCATGATTATTACAGATAATATGTACGGCGTTACTAGCACAAGGTTTCGATCAAACGATAAGTATCTCAAAATGCTCACAAGAATCTCAGATTCTTTATGCATATTCCGAGATGTACTTCTGTTAATATAGAAAAATCAAACTCTTAAGACTGCAAATATCTGGATCTCATACTTAATTTGAGTGCTTACAGATTACAAAAAGGAACGAAAAGCTTTAAAAATAATGGAGCTAGGAAGATTGGTCCTCACTGGAGGTAATGCAAAATACTAATTGCTGAAGTACAGATTCATTTAGCAAGCACAAACTAAGCCAAGTTAAACCTTACGCCTCGCCTTTACCTCCAGCATTGACCTCGGATGCTCCCCCGCTTTTTGATTCTTTTGTTATGATACCCCCCGGACGACTGCCTACAATATGCATCCAATTCTATATATAAGTGTCACCACATTCAATATTTAGGAAAGTGCAAGTATAGATTGGCATAAAGCTAAAGCCATGTGATGACATGATGTAACTCTCATAAAAGGAGGTCATCTCAAATCTCAATGACGTTCACTTGATAATTACCTACTATTTGCATAAAACTTGGAGCAAATTCCATTGCCATAGTGAAAAATATGGCACTAACAAATTTTATGAGAGTGTAAACAATTGGGATAAGAAATTGGTAATCACCGGAGCCAAAACCATGGTGGGATTTCCCTCCATCTGATGTCCCCTCGTGCAACTCCCTTGGTATAGAGATGCCTGCATCGCTAGGTATACAATTATCTCCAGTCAGAGGCCCTGATGCAGATTTTGGAGTGTAAGTTGTTGACCAAGATCCTCCGTTAGATCCAGCTAAGGCCATTATAACATCTGCCTGATAAAGAGTATAAAACTCATCATGGTTTGTGGAGGGATTACAATTATTGTAAAGGTTCAAAACTCAACGAACACAGTACAAA